>PVIH01019349.1:0-35666 GCA_004025045.1 Sigmodon hispidus | reverse complement strand
AACTTATGGACCTTCCTTGCAGAGGTCTCCCTGGAAGTAAAGATGTGTCCAGAGCCTCTCTGGGAAGCATTATTTTTCTTAGGAAGACAGGCTCTTTCCCTGCAAGGAGAGGGCAGGCTGGGGAATGGAGACAGGACAGGGTCAAGTTGGCCTGCACCTTCTTACCTTGGTCAGTCAGCTAGATTTCATTTTTCTTTTCTTGTGAAATCAAGTTCCTCTCACTGACTGAGGGCCTTGAGACCATCAGCCCCCCACCCCACCCCCAGCCCCAGTACACAGTGTGGCAGCCCTGTAGGGGACAAGCCACAGGCTCTGGGGCCTTGCTGGGACAGATTATGACCAAAGCAGGGTTTCCAAGGAGCTGGGAGTGACATAACATTGGAGGGCTGTAAACACTGGTCTTGAACTCTGTCCTCAGGGAGGTGGTGCCAGGGGAAGTGCTCCTGTGTTCTGTGTTCAGCCTCATTGAAAAGGACTGAGAACCAGTGTGTGACAGGCTGGGACTGCCTCTCTGATAGAGTCCCCCACAGACCACTAATTTCCAATTGTTTGTAACTGCTTCTTAGAGGAACACACTGAAACAGTTCAGTGTGTCTTACCTGAACCATCAAATAGATGCCAGCAGCAGCTTGCTGCTCAGGGATATGTGTATGTCAATGTACTATGTTTCTTCACAGTAGTGCACTCATGAACACCACTGTACTTAGCCTATCTCACCAGATCAATAGTCCTCATTTGCTCCCCCTTGTCGTCCTGCTTAGTCTGTTCCTCTCCAAAACAGGGTATCTGAAGAGTCATTCATGGCCAATACAAAGGGCAACATTATGGTTCACTAAGTGATGGCAGCAACATTACACTTTTTGAGCCCATCTGTCTTGTTGAGACTGTGAAATGGAGGAGCACAGAGGGCTTTGCCGTGCTGTACCAAGTGAAGAATTTAACAAGTCCTGGACCATCCATCCATGCAAAACCTAGGAAACATGGGTCTTAGCTGCTGGGCTGTGTCGCCATCTAGTGATGACTCCCAGCTCCACACCTGCTCCTCCATCTTGGTGATGGCCCTCAGTTTCTAGCCTCCATACAGACCACTCTTACCAGATAGTCTCAGGAATCCTGGACACTCTGTGCATGGACTTGAACACACCCTCCCCAGACATTTGTGAACCCCTGTCTCCTGTAGTCTCAGGGATCTTTGAAAGCCTCCACCATCTGAGGACTGGACCACTGCCTCACACTGCTTCCACTGTCATCCCTAAGGCATCCAGACTGTCTAGACAACCTGACAATTCCTCTGTCGCTCATCATCCTCGTCCCCTCCTTCACTCATACTCAGGCAAGGAGGGATGCAGTGACACACAGAGAGTGCCTGCTCCACAGAGACCTCTTCTCAGGTCGTCATGTCATTGCTACTTGTACATGATATGTAAGCATGCATGGTGGGTATGGAAGCATGAGTGGGTCCTCTGCATGTGGCAATGGGTGTATATATACATATATACATATGAATGTATTCTGCAAGAGCTAGGAGCTGTATGTGCAGAGTAGCTTAATGTCTCCAGAGAGCAGCAGTGTGTGGGAAGATGAATACATTTTATCTCAGTAGAAAATCAGGTTCTGAGAAGCAACAGGATTGTGTGGAGACAGGAAAACAAAATCTAGTTCTGCAGCTTACACAAAGATGGTCAAGGCTGAATGAAGAATAAAGGGGAAGGATGTGAAACCTTTATGGACTGGACTGTAGGGAAGCTCTGCCTTCCCTCCTGTGGATGTAAGAAGGTCCACCAGAACCTGCTGATTTCTGGGAATGCATCCCTTGCCCTGAGAATAACATGCACTGAGAACAATTGGCTCCATGCCAGCGGCATCATGTCTTCCCCTTCCCAGTACTATTTATGGACATGGTGGTAAGGGGATGGATAAAGAGGGAAGAGCAGCACAGATGTGATTCAAATAACCTGAGAAACACTCTGTTCACAGACAATACACCGTCATAGGCCGTCACTGTTATAATTGGTCTCCAGTCCAGCAGGAGTCTTCGGGAAAATGAAGCTGCACATCTGAGATTTCTCATTCTGCTGGAGTAGCTGGATGCCTGTTCAACATGAGATTCTGAGAACAGGGAACCATCTGCCTGACAGCTTCTGGAGTGCCATTCATAGACAAGAGGAGGCCTCAGCCATTGCACTGGTATCCTCTGAATATAACACCCACTCATGACAGCGAATGTCTCATATCCCATCATGGACATACAAAGCCCCTCTGTGAAAGCTTCACTCACATTCTACTATTCTTTTTAATTTCAGAAAGTTTTTTCATAGCAACCACTTTTCCTTGTCTCTCCCCTCTTACTAGTCACCCCCAATGTTCTCTCATCCACTTCTCAGAGAGGTTAAGGATTCTTAGGGGGAGTTAATAAGTCAACATATCTGATTGCGGTATGACCAAGTTTCTTCCCTAGCATTAAGGCTAAGTAAGGTGTTCTTATATAGGGAATGGGCTCCAAGATTTCAGTTCATGCACCAGGAATAAATTCTGGTCCCACTGCAAAAGGCTCCACAAACTACCCATGCCATATGAATGTCATCTACATTCAGAGCTCCTATTTTGTTTCCATGAAGGTCTCCAGCTGTCAATCCAGAGTCAGTGAGCTCCCAGTAGCTCAAGTCAGCCTTTTCTGTGGGTTTTCTCATCATGATGATTTTGGCTCATTTGCTCATATAATATCTCTTCTCTCTCTTAGGCAGGACAGGGAGCTCGGTCCAGTGATTATCTGTTGACCTTTGCATCTGCTTCCACCAGTTGCTGGATGAAGTTTCTATGATAACTTAGAATTAGAATGGTCATGAATTGGATTATATGGAAGGGCAGTTCAGGCAGCCTCTCCACTATTGCTTGGCGTCTTAGCTGGTGTCATGTTGTGGATTCTTGGCTATTTCCCTAGCAACAAGTTTCTCCTTAATCTCAAAATGGCTTCTTCTATCATGATACCTATTTTGTGGTTCTCCTTCTCTGTCACACTCCCAATTTCATCATCCCATTCCCTCATGTTCTATTCCAATCTACTCTTAACTCATCTCCAACTTTGATCCCAGGTTCCTCAGAGGACCTTCCGAATTTTCCCTTCCTAGTGGTATCCATGAATGGCCCTCTAGGGTCCTTCTTGTTACCTAGCTACTCAGGTGTTGTAGATTGTAGTCTAGTTATTCTTCACTTTATATATAAAATCCTCTTATGAATGAGTAAATACTATGTTTCTATTTCTGGTTCTGTGTTCCCTCACTCAGGATGGTTTTTTTTTTTTTTTACTTCTGGGTATTACTCCATTGTGTAAATATGTGATATGTTTTTAACTCATTCTTTGGATGAGGGGCATCTAAGTTGTTTTCATTTTCTGGCTATTACAAATAATGCTACTATGAACATAGTTGAGTAAATGTCTTTGTGGTATAAATGTGCATCCTTTGGGTATATGCCCAATAGTGGTATTGCTAGATCACTGTGGAGATGGATTCCCAGTTTTCAGAGAAAACACCATACTTATTCCCAAAGTGGCTGTAGAAGTTTACACTCCCACCAGCAATGGAGGAGTATAACAAGAGGTTCTGGCCAGCCTATTCCCATGGTTCAGACCTACCCACTGCTACTTATCTTGATCAGCAATCCCAAAGTCTCAAAGAAACACACAGATGCTTATATTAATTTTATTCTGCTTGACCTAAGGCTTAGGCATATTGCTGGCTAGTTCTATCATCTTGATTCAACCTATCTCCATTAATTTGCACTTCCACATGGCACGTGGCTCACCTGTGTTACCTTACATGTTTCTTCTTGTGTGTTTGAATTGTGTCTCTGTCTGACTCTGTCCTCCTTCTCCTATCTAGGCTCCAACTTCCAGCCTACTGCTATGGTGCCTGCCATGACCAAAACAGCTCCTTTATTTCACAGAATACAGAAAGACATTCCCACATCAGAGGAGTGTTCCCTGTACTCCACATCCCCTCCAGTATAGGCTATCATCAGTGTTTTTGGTCATAGCAATCCTGATATGTCTAAGCTGGTATCTCAGTTGTTTTGATTTGTATTTCTCAGATGGCTAAGGATGCTAAGCAATTCTTTAAGTGTCTTTCTATCATTTGAAATTCTTCTGTTGAGAATTCTGTTTTAGCTCTGTAGCCCATTTTTAATTGGATTATTTTGGTGTTTTGATATCTAATTTCTTAAATTCTTTATATATTTTAAAGATCAACCCTCTGTCATATATTGCATTGGTAAAGATCTTTTCCCATTCTGTATATTGTTGTTTTGTCTTATTGATTGTGACCTTACAGAAGTTTCTCTGTTTGAGGAGGTCTCGTTTATTAATTGTCACTCTCAGTATCTGTGCTACTGGTATTATATTTAGAAAGTGGTCCCTTGTGCCACCACATTCAAGGCTATTTCCCACTTTCTTTTCTATCAGATTAAATGTAACTGTATTCATGTCGAGATATTTGATCCACTTGGACTTGAGTTTTGTGTAGGGTAATATACATGGATCTATTTGCATTCTTCAATATTCCACCATCCAATTATGCCAGCTCCATTTGATGAAGATGCTTTCTTTTTTCCACTGTATATTTTTGGCTTCTTGGCCAAATTTCGTGTGTTCATAGGTGTGTGTGGATTAAATTCAAAGTATTAAATTCCATAGATCCATATGTCTTTTTTCTACTAATAGGAAGCTCTTTTTTATTACTATAGCCCTATAGTAGAGTTTAAAGTCAGGGAATGGTGATGTCTCCAGTTCTTCTATTGAACAGGATTGCTTTTATGATCCTGTATTTTTTGTTTTTTCATATGAAGTTAAATATTTTTCTATTGAGATCTGTAAAAAAAATTGTATTGGGATTATGATATGGATTGCATTAAATCTGTAGATTGCTTTTGGTAAAATTGCCACTTTTACTATGTTGATGCTACCTATTCCAGATCATGGGAGATCTTTCCATTTTCTGGTATCTTCTTTTACTTCTTTCTTTAATGACTTATAGTTCTTGTCATATAGGTCTTTCACTTTTTTGGCTAGAGTTACTTCATGATATTTTAATGTTATTTTTGGCTATTGCAAAGGGTAGAATTTTCCTGATTTTTTTTTAGCAAGTTTGTCATACATATACAGAAGGGCTATTGATTTTTTTCAGTTAATCTTGAATCCCAACACAATGCTGAAGGGTTTCATCAGTTGTAGAAGTTCCCTGGTAGAATTTTAGGGGTCACTTATATATACTATGATATTATCTGCAAATAGAGAAAGGTTGATTTTTCCTTTCTTTTTTTAAAAAAAATTATTTTTAAAAATAAAGTCCTTTTTTCATGTATCCCCTTGCTACTCCTCCTTTCCACCTCCCAATCCCTCCCTGTCTGCCTAAAGCCTCCCTCCTCACCCTCCCCTCATCCCCTCTCCCAAAAGGGCAAGAAGTTCCAAGGTGGATCAACTCAGCATCTACTCCAGGCAGGTCCAATTTCTTCATCGTAATGTCATGTCTGGTTTAGGTGTTCTTCAGGGGAGAGTGGGCTCTAAAGTGCCAGTCCATGTGTAGAAACATAGTTTGATCGCTCCCCTCGAGACTCCACATACTGCCCATGTCAATGGATAGCTGGCTATCCTTAGAGGGTCTAGTTTCTTTTCTTGAAGGTTCCTCAGTGGCTGTGCTTAATTCAGTGAGCTCCCCAGAGCTCCAGCCAGCCATGTCTGTGGGAGTTTTCCTCATAAGCCCTATGCCCTTGCTTATATAGACTCTTCTCCTCTGCTTTCAACTGTACCAGGAACTCAGCCCACAGTTCAGCCATGTGTCTCTGCCTCTATTCATTGTTGGATGTAAATTCTGTGATGGTACTTGGGGTATCTATTCATTTCATTATAGGAGAAGTCTTGTCTAAGCAACATTTTGCTACTGGTTGGAGACCTAGGCAGGGACATCGTATGAGTTCTTATGGGTGATCCTAGCATCTGGTCTTCTCTCAACCTCACCTTGGCTTCTTTACTAAGATCTCCATCTCTTTTTTTCTTGATCGTTGTTGCTCCTCTCACTCAATCCTCCCCTTCTCTCATGATTTGTTCCCTTGTCTTCTTGGTTGCAACTCCTTATGCTCTCAATTAGCTAAGAAGATGTTCTCAATTTTCTCTTCCTAGCAGAATCCCTGGAAGAGAAATCTCTCAACTTCCTTCTGACTACAAGCTTTTCAGGGGATGGGTTTTGCAGCTTGGGTGTTCTTGTTTTTTTTTGTTTTTTTTTTTTTTGTTTTTGTTTTTTTTTTCTTTGCTTTTTGTCTAAAGTCCACTAATGAGTGAGTACTTCCCATGCTTATGCTTCTGGGCTTCTAATACTTCACTCAAGAAGATACTATACAAATCTACCCATTTGTTTACAAATTTTAGGTTGTCTTTTTTTTTACTGCTGAGTAGTACTCCATTGTGTAGATGAACCACAGTTTGTTAATCCATTCTTCAGTTGAGGGACATCTAGGTTGTTTCTAGGATCTTGCTATTACAAATAACGCTGCTACGAACATAGTTGAGCTAATGCCTTTGGAGTGTCACTGTACATCTTTAGGGTATACAGTCAGAAGTGGTATTGCTGGGTCCTTGGGGAGATTGATTCTCAGTTTTCTGAGAAACCGCCATACTGCATTCCAGAGTGGCTGAACAAGTTTACACTCCCACCAACAATGGAGGAGTGTTCCCCTTGCTCAGCATCCTCTCCAGCATGGCTGTCCTCTGTGCCTTTTATCTTAGCCAATCTAACAGGTGTTAGGTGGTATCTCAAAGTTGTTTTGATTTGCATTTCTCTGATGGCTAAAGATGATGAGCACTTTTTAAAGTGCCTTTCAGCCATTCATAATTCCTCTGCTGAGAATTCACTTTTTAGATCTGAACCCCATTTTTTGATAGGGTTATTCAAGGTTTCGGGCTCTAGATTCATGAGTTCTTTATATATCTTAGAGAACAGTCCTCTATCACTTGTAGGGTTGGTGAAAATCTTTTCCCATTCTGTAGGCTGTCGTTTGTCCTATTAACAATGTTGTTGGCTTTACAGAAGCTTCTTAGCTTCAGGAGATCCCACTTATTGATTGTTGTTCTTAGTGTCTGTGCCACTGGTGTTTTATTTAGGAAGTGGTCGCCTGTGCCAATTCGTAGAACTGTATTTGCACTTTCATTTCTATCAAGTTTAAAGTGACTGGGTTTATGTTGAGGTCTTTGATCCACTTGGATTTGACTTTTGTGCAGGGTGACAGGCTCGGATCTATTTGCATTTTTCTACACACTTCAATCCAGCTATGCCATCATCATTTGTTAAATATACTAACTTTTTTCCATTGAATATAAATTTGGGCCTCTTTGTCAAAGATCAGGTGTTCATAGGTTTTTGGGTTAATGTTGGGTCCTCAATTCTATTCCATTGATCCACAAGTCTGTTTTTATGCCAGTACTAGGCTGTTTTTATTACTGTAGCTCTATAGTAAAACTTGAAGTCAGGGATAGCGATAGCTCCTGAGGTTCTTTTGTTGAATAAAATTGTTTTGGCAATCCTGGCTTTCCTGTTATTCCAAATGAAATTGAGTATTGTTCTTTCAAGGTCCCAAAAATATTGTGTTGGGATTTTGATGAGCAGTGCATTGAATCTGTAGATTGCCTTTGGTAGAATTGCCATTTTTACTATGTTGATCCTACCAATCCAGGAACATGGAAGAGCTTTCCATTTTCTGATATCCTCTTCAATTTCTTTCTTCAGTGATTTAAAATTTTTTCAAATAAGTCTGTTACTTCTTTGGTTATAGTTACTCCTAGGTATTTAATACGATTTGCAGCTATTACGAAGGGTAATGTTTCCCTTATTTCTTTCTCAGCTCTTCTATCTTTAGTGTATGGAAGGGCTACTGATTTCTTTGAGTTAATCTTGTATCCTGCTACATTGCTGAAGGTGTTTATCAGCTGTAGCAGTTCCTTGGAAGAATTTTGTGGGTCACTTATGTATACAATCATATCATCTGCAAATAGACATAGCTTCACTTCTTCTTTTCCAATTTGTATCCCCTTAATCTCTTTTCATTCTATTATCGCTTTAGCTAAAACTTCAAGAACTACATTGAATAGATAAGGGGAGAGAAGACATCCTTGTCTAGTTCCTGACTTTAGTGGGATTTCTTTGAGTTTTTCTCCATTAAGTTTGATACTGGCTGGCGGCTTCTTGTAAATCGCCTTTATTATATTTAAGTATTCTCCCTGTATTCCTGATCTCCAGGGCTTTAATCATAAAGGAGTGTTGGATTTTGTCAAAGGCTTTTTCAGCATCTAAGGATATGATCATGTGGTTTTGTTCCTTAGTTTGTTTATATGATGGATAATGTTTATGGTTTTTCGTATGTTAAACCAGCCCTGCATTTCTGGGATGAAGCCTACTTGGTCATGGTGGATGTTATTTTTTATATATTGTTGTAGATGATCTTTTTGATATGTTGTTGGATTCAGTTTGCCAGAATTTTCTTGAGAATATTTGCATCACTGTTCATGAAGAAAATGGGTCTGTTATTCTCTCTTTCTTTGTTGTGTCTTTGAGTGGCTTTGTTATTAGGGGTATTTTGGACTCAGAAAAAGAGTGTGGCAATATTCCATTAGTTTCCACTGTATGGAACAGTTTGAGAAGTATTGCTATTAGTTCTTCTTTGAATTTATGGTAGAATTCTCCACTGAAACCATAGGGGCCTGGACTTTTATTACTTGAGAGACTTTTAATGACTGCTTCAATTTCCTTTGGGGTTATAGATATTTAATCCAATATTGATTTAATTTTGTTGAGTGTTACCTGTCCAGAAAGGGACTCATTTCTTCTAGGTCTTCTGTTTATGAGGAGTATAGATTTTCAAAGTATGACCTGATAATTCTCTAGATTTCCTGCGAGTCTTTTGTTATGTCCCCCTTTTCATTTCTGATTTTGTTAATTTGGATACTCTCTCTCCTTTTTGGTTAGTTTAGAAAACTGTTTATCTATCTTGTTGACTTGCTCAAAGAACCCACTCTTTAATTCTTCCATTCTTTATATCATTTTCTTTGTTTCAATGGTATTGATTTCAGCTCTAAGTTTGATTATTTTCTGTCATCTACTCCTTCTAGGTGAGTTTACTTCTAATTGTTCTAGGGCTTTCAGCTGTGCTGATAGTGCTCTTGTGTGGAATTTCTCTAGTCTTTTCATGTAGGCCTCTAGTATTATGAATTTTCCTCTTAAGACTGCTTTCATTGTATCCCATAAGTTTGGGTATGTTATGAACTCATTTTTGTTCAATTCTAGGAAGTCTGATTTCTTTTTTAATTTTTTCCTTGACCCAAAGGTGGTTCAGTTGAGTGATATTTAGTTTCCATGAGTTGGTAGGGTTTCTGTGATTCTTGATGTTGTTGAACTCTAACTTTAGGCCATAGTAATCTGATATGATACAGGGAGTTATTCTCATTTTTTTGTATCTGTTGATATTTGCTTTATGACCGAGTATGTGGTCAGTTTTTAAAGAAAGTTCCATGGGGTACAGATAAATAAGTATACAACTTTTTGTTTGAGTGTAAGGTTCGGTATATATCTATTAAGTCCATTTGGGTCACAACTTCTGTTAGATTCCTTATTTCTCTGTTGAGTTTTTATCTGGTTGACCTATCCAAGGGTGAAAGTTGGGTATTGAAGTCTCCCACTATTAGTGTGTCAGGTTTGATAGGAGCTTTAAGCTTTAGTAGTGTTTCTTTTACATATATAGGTGCCCTTGTGTTGGGGTCATAGATATTCAGCATTGAAATTTCATCTTGGTGGATTTTTCCTGAGCTGAATAAGTAGTGTCTGTCCTGGTCTCTTTTTATTGACTTTAGTTTAAAGTCTATTTTGTTAGATATTAGAATGGTTACATCAGCTTGTTTCTTAGAGCCATTTGATTAGAAAGTCTTTTCCCAACCCTTTACTCTGAGCCTGTGTCTGTCTTTGAAGTTGAGGTCTGTTTCTTGTATGCAGCAGAAAGATGGTTTCTGTTCTTGTATCCATTGTACTATGGTGTGTCTTTTCATAGATGAATTGAGTCCACTGACATTAAGGGATATTAATTACCAATTATCATTATTTCCTGTTATTTTTGGTTATAACTTGTATTTTTTTTGTGCAGGGGAATTTCTTCTATGGGCTTATCAATTGTTTGTGGTTACATGGGTGTTTCTGGTTTCCTTAGGTTGGAGTTTTCCCTCTAGGGTCTTTTATAGAGCTGTATTTGTGGATAGATATTATTTAAATCTGGTTTTGTAGTGAAATATCTTGTTTACTGCATCTACGGTGATTGATAGTTTTGCTGGGTACAGTAGTCTAGGTTGGCATCCATGCACTTTTAGTGTCTGTATAACGTCTGACCAGGACTTTCTTGCTTTCATTGTTTCCATTGAATAGTCAGGTGTTATTCTGATGAGTCTACCTTTATAAGTTATTTGGACTTTTTCCTTTGAAGTTCTTAGTATTTTTTTCTTGGTTCTGTAGGTTTAGTGGCTTGATTATTATATGGCAATCAGACTTTTTTGGGGGGCGTCGAGTCTATTTGGTCTTCTGTAGGCTTCCTGTATCTTTATAGGCATTTTCTTCTTTATGTTTGAGAAGTTTTCTTCTACAGTTTTGTTTAATATATTTTCTGTGCTGTGAGCTGGTATTTTTCTCCTTCTTCAATTCCAATTATTCTCAGGTTTGGCCTTTTTATAGTACCCCACATTTCCAGGACATTTTGTCTTATGACTTCTTTGGTTTTAATGGGTTTTTTTTAACTGATATATCTATTACCACTATTGAGTCTTCCATCCCAGAGTTTCTCTCCCTTATGTCTTAGATTCTGCTGGTTATGCTTGAATCTGTGGTTCCAGGTCTTTTCTTCAGGTTCTCTATTTCCAGCTTTGTCTCAGTTTATGTCTTCTTTATTGTTGCTATTTCAGTTTTTAATTCCTGGGATGTTTCTTTCACGTTTGTTTTCTTTTCTTGTTTTTCTTTATTTTCTTTCAGAGATGTGTTCATCTCTTCCAATTTTCTGTTTGTATTGTCTTCTGTTTCTTTAAGGGAGTTTTTATATCCTCTTTTAAGGCTTCTATTAGCTTCATAAACCTGTTTTTAAAGTCATTCCCTTCTGTTTCCTCTTCATTGTTATGTTCAGGTCTTGAAGTTATAGAATCACTTGGTTCTTCTGGTGGTGTCTTATTGATCTTTGTACTGTTGTATGTATTCTTGCACTTAGTCTCCCCATTGTTTCCTCAATTAACTCTTGGTTAGTTCTTGGTCCGCTCTTATTCAGCTGTGTGTTCAGAGGGTTTTTTGATCCAGGGCAGTTACAGGTTTGGTCAGGGGTTTACCCACAGAAGCTATGTTTTGTCTCTGGGCCAGGGTTTGGAGAGTAGTAGTCTATGCTTGGCCTCTTAGCTATGCTTCCAGGGGCTCTGCTGCTCCAGTGTGGCTATGGTTCTATGACACTAACAATGATCTGTGCAGGCTGTGGTCTGCCAAACCTGGGCCCCATCTCTGGGCCTCTGACTTCCCAATTGTGTGCCCAAGGGCTCAGTTGCGCCATGTGGTTGAGATGCTATGATGCCAACTGTGGTCTGTGCCTGCTGTGGCCTGCTGAAGGTGCGTCCTGTCTGAATTTTTCCTTTCTAATTCATATCCCCTTGATCTTTTTTTGTTATCTTAAAGCTCTAGCTAGAACTTTGAATACAATATTAAATAGATACACAAAGAGCCTTAACTTGTTCCTAATGTTAGTGGGATCACATGGAGTATCTTTCCATTTAGTTTGATGCTGGCTGTGAGACTGCTGTATGTTGCTTATATCTCTGATCTCTCCATGACTTTTATCATTAAGGGATGTTGTATTTTGTCAAAGGGTTTCTTCTGCATCTAATGAAATGACCATGTGTTTTCTCATTCAGTTTTTCTACATGGTGGATTACATTTACAGATTTTCATATGTTGAACCATTCCTGCACCTCTGGGATGAAGCCTACTTGATCATGATGGATGATTTCTGGATGTGTTCCTTGATTCAGTTTGCCAGTATTTTATTGAGTATTTTTACACCAATGTTCATGAGGGATATTGGCCCATCATTACTTTTTTCTTTGTTGTGCTTTGTATGTTTTGAGGATCAGAGTGACTCTAGCCTCATAAAAAGAGTTTGACAATGTTCCTTCTATTTCTGTTGTATAGAACAATTTGAGGAGTATTGGTAGTAGTAATTTGAAATTCTGGTAGAAAACTTTTGCTGAATCTATCTGGGCCTGGTTTTGTGTTTTGTTTTGTTTTGTTTTGCTAGGAGACATTTAATAACTTCGGTTTTTTTCTTCTTTATTTTGTATTTATCAAAAAAACAGTAAAATGAATTTAAAATGTGGAAAAAATAACAATAACTATAAAGAGGATAAGAATCATAACCATGGCTTCTCAAGGGTGGTAATGCAAATAAGATTGCTACACATACATTTACTTTGTGTTCAACTTTCCCTCTGAATTTTTTTTCCATCTCTGTATATCCTTAATCAAGGTCCCTTTCCCCTCCCACCACATCTTGACATTATTCTTCTCTGCAACTCCTCATCCCCTCCCTGGGCAGGGAGCAGACAGTCCTATGGTCCCACTGACCCAATAATGCTGGGATCAGTCTCCACTCCTGGCCAAATCCAGTTTTGTCCCCCCTCCCTCAAGAGTGAGTCTGGTGTCCCTATAGTTGGAGTGGGGTTCGAAGGGTCAATCCAGGCAGGGTGTTTCTGATCCCAACCTGTTCAGTGGTTGTGGTTTGCCGCTTGGACATGTTTGGCTTTTTTTCTTGTTTGTTTGTTTAGAAACCACAAGTGAGTGAGTACATCCCCTGCTTATCTCTCTGAGTTTGTGATACCTCGCTCAGGAGGATATTCTAAAATTCATCCATTTGCCTGCGAATTTTAGGATATCATTTTTTCATAATGCTTAGTAGTATTACATTGTGTAGATATACCACAGTTTGTTACTCCATTCTTCAGTTGAGGGACATCTAGGTGGTTTCCAGGTTCTTGCTATTACAAATAATGCTGCTATGAACATAGTTGAGCTAATACCTTTGGAGTGTGAATGTACATCTTTAGGGTATACACCCAGAAGTGGTATTGCTGGGTCCTTGGGGAGATTGATTCTCAATTTTCTGAGAAACCTCTATATTGCATTCCAAAGTGGCTGAACAAGCTTACACTCCCACCAACAATGGAGGAGTGTTCCCCTTGCTCAACATCCTCTCCAACATAGGCTGTCATCTGTGCATTTTATCTTAGCCAATCTAACAGGTGTTAGGTGGTATCTCAAAGTTGTTTTGATTTGCATTTCTCTGATGGCTAAAGATGAAGAGCACATTTACAGGTGCCTTTCAGCCATTCGTAGTTTCTCTGCTGAGAATTCCCGTTTTAGATCTGTACCCCATTTTTTGATAGGGTTATTCAAGGTTTTGGGCTCTAAATTCTTGAACTCTTTATATACCATAGAGATCAGTCCTCTATCACTTGTAGGGTTGGTGAAAATCTTTTCCCATTCTGTAGGCTGTGGTTTTGTCCTAGTGACAGTGTCCTTGGCTGTGCAGAAGCTTCCCAGCTTCAGGAGATCCCACTTATTCATTGTTCGTCTTAGTGCCTGTGACACTGGTGTTATATTAGGAAATGGTGGCCTGTGCCAATTTGTAGAAGTGTATTTCCCACTATCTCTTCTATCAAGTTCAAAGTGGTTGGGTTTAAGTTGAGGTCTTTGATTCACTTGGATTTGAGTTTTGTGCAGGGTGACAGGCTCGAATCTATTTGCATTTTTCTACACACTTCCATCCAGCTATGCCAACACCATTTGTTAAATATACTATCTTTTTTTCATTGAATGTTTGGGCCTCTTTGTCAAAGATCAGGTGTTCATAGGTTTTTGGGTTAATGTCTGGATCCTCAAATCTATTCCATTGGTCCACAAGTCTGTTTTTATGACAGTACCAGGCTGTTTTATTACTGTAGCTCTATAGTATAGCTTGAAGTCAGGGATGGTGATACATCCTGAGGTTCTTTTGTTGAATAAAATTGTTTTGGCAATTCTGACTTTCCTGTTATTCCAAATGAAATTGAGTATTGTTCTTTCAAGGTCCAAAAAATATTGTGTCGGGATTTTGATAGGCAGTGCATTGAATCTGTAGATTGCCTTTGGTAGAATTGTCATTTTTACTAAGTTGATCCTACCAATTCAGGAACATGGGGGAGCTTTCCATTTTCTGATATCCTCTTCAATTTTTTTCTTCAATGATTTAAAATTTTTGTCAAATAGGTCAGTTACTTCTTTGGTTATAGTTACTCCAAGGTATTTAATACTATTTGCAGCTAATATGAAGGGTAATGTTTCCCTTATTTCTTTTTCAGCTCTTCTATCTTTAGTGTATAGAAGGGCTACTGATTTCTTTGAGTTAATCTTGTATCCTGCTACATTGCTGAAGGTGTTAATCAGCCGTAGCAGTTCCTTGGAAGAATTTTGTGGGTCACTTATGTATATAATCATATCATCTGCAAATAGAGATAGCTTCACTTCTTCTTTTCCAATTTGTATGCCCTTAATCTCCTTTCGTTTCCTTAATGCTTTAGCTAAAACTTTGAGAACAATATTGAATAGATAAGGGGAGAGAGGACATCCTTGTCTAGTTCCTGACTTTAGTGGGATTGCTTTGAGTTTTTCTCCATTAAGTTTGATACTGGCTGGCGGCTTCTTGTAAATCGCCTTAATTATATTTAGGAATTCTCCCTGTATTCCTGATCTCTCCAGGGCTTTAATCATAAAGGAGTGTTGGATTTTGTCAAAGGCTTTTTCAGCATCTAAGGATATGATCATGTGGTTTTGTTCCTTTAGTTTGTTTATATGATGGATAATGTTTATGGTTTTTCGTATGTTAAACCAGCCCCGCATTTCTGGGATGAAGCCTACTTGGTCATGGTGGATGATATCTTTTATGCATTGTTGTATACGGTTTGCCAAAATTTTGTTGAGAATTTTTGCATCAATATTCATGAGGGAAATTGGTCTGTAATTCTCCTTCTTTGTTGTGTCTTTGTGTAGCTTGGGTATTAGAGTGATTGTGGCCTCATAAAAGGAGTTTGGCAATATTCCTTCAGTTTCTACTGTGTGAAATAGTTTGAGGAGTAACGGTAGTAATTCTTCTTTGAAAGTCTGGTAGAATTCAGCACTGAAACCATCTGGCCCAGGGCTTTTATTTTTGGGGAGGTTTTTAATGACAGCTTCAATTTCCTTAAGGGTTATAGGCCTGTTTAGGTAATTAATCTGATCTTCATTTAATTTTAGTAGATGGTACCTGTCCAGAAAGCTATCCATTTCTTCTAGGCTTTCCATTTTTGTGGAATACAGATTTTCAAAATATGACCTGATAATTCTCTGTATTTCCTGGGGGTCCGTTGTTATGTCCCTCTTTTGATTTCTGAATTTGTTGATTTGGAGATTCTCTCTCTGTTTTTTGATTAGTTTGGCTAAGTGCTTATCTATCTTGTTAACTTTCTCAAAGAACCAACTCTTAGATCCGTTGATTCTTTGTATTGTTCTTTTTGTTTCAATTGTATTGATTTCAGCTCTAACTTTGATTTTTTCCTGCTGTCTACTCCTTCTAGGTGAGTTCGCTTCTAATTGTTCTAAGGCTTTCAGCTGCGTTGTTAGATCTCTAGTGTGGGATTTCTCAAGGTTTTTCATATAGGCATCTAGCACTATGAATTTTTCTCTTAAGACTGCTTTCATTGTGTCCCACAAGTTTGGATACGTTGTAGATTCATTTTCATTGATTTCTCGGAAGACTTTGATTTCTTTCTTAATTTCTTCCTTGACCCAGAGATGGTTCAGCTGATTGATACTTAGTTTCCATGAGTTGGTAGGCTTTCTTTGGGTTTTGATGTTGTTGAACTCTAACTTTTGGCCCTGGTGGTCCGATATGTTACAAGGGATTATTTCCATTTTTTTGTATCTGCTGATATGTGCTTTATGACCAATTATGTGGTCAATTTTGGAGAAAGTTCCATGAGAAGCTGAGTAATATGTATATTTCTTTGCCTTTGGGTGGAAGGATCTGTAGATATCTATGAAATCCATTTGCATCATAACCTCATTTAGACTCCTTATTTCTCTGTTGAGGCTCTGTCTGGTTGATTTATCCATGGTTGAAAGTGGGGTATTGAATTCTCCCACTATTAGGGTGTAAGAATTGATGTGGGATTCGAGCTTTAGCACTGTTTCTTTTACATATGTAGGTGCCCCTATATTAGGGGCATAAATATTTAAGATTGAAATCTCCTCTTGACCAATTTTTCCTGTGATGAATAAGTAGTGACCATCTTGGTCCCTTTTAATTGCTTTTAGCTTAAAGTCTACTTTGTTAGATATTAGGATTGCAACCCCTGCTTGTTTCTTAGGACTGTTTGACTGGAAAATCTTTTCCCAACCCTTTATTCTAAGCCTGTGTCTATCTTTGAAGTTGAGGTGTGTTTCTTGTAGGCAACAGAAGGATGGCTTCTGTTGTTGTATCCATCTTGTTAGTGGGTGACGTTTTATAGGAGAGTTGAGACCATTGATATTAAGGGAAATTAGTGATCATTGATTCATATTTCCTGCCATTTTTGGTGGCAACTTGTTTGTATTTCCTTTCTCTAGGGTATTCTTCTGTGGACTTATTGATTGTTTGTGATTTTGTGGGTGTATCTGGGGTCCTTAGGTTGGAGTTTTCCCTCTAATACTCTCTGTAGTGCTGGATTGGTAGATAGATATTGTTTCAGTCTGACTTTGTCCTGAAATACCTTGTTTTCTCCATCTATGGTGATTGATAATTTTGCAGGGTATAGTATTCTAGTTTGGCAGCCATGCTGTTTTAGCGTCTGTATAACTTCTGACCAAGCCCTTCTAGCTTTCATCGTTTCCATTGAATAGTCAGGCGTTATTCTGATGGGTCTGCCTTTATATGTGAGTTGGCTCTTTTCTTTTGCAGCTCTTAAAATTTTTTCTTTGTTCTGTATGTTTTGTGGCTTGATTATAGTGTGGTGCGCTGACTTTTTTTTGGGATCATATCTATTTGGTGTTCTGTAAGCTTCTTGTATCTTTATAGGCATTTCCTTCTTCAGGTTAGGAATGTTTTCTTCTATGATTTTATTGAAAACATTATCTGTGCCTTTGAGCTGGTATTCTTCTCCTTCTTCTATTCCTATTATTCTCAAATTAGGTCTTTTCATGGTGTCCCAGATTTCCTGAACATTTTAAGTTATGGCTTTTTTAGTTTTACTATTTTCTTTGACTGATATATCTATTTGAGCTACTGAGTCTTCCACTTCAGAGATTCTGTCTTCCATCTCTTGAACTCTGTTTGTTATGTTTTTATCTGTGGTTCCAGCTTTTTTCTTCACATTTTCTATTTCCATCTTTGCCTCATTTTGTGCCTTTTTTATTGTTCCTATTTCAGCTTTTATTTCAGCTTTTAGTTCCTGGCATGTTTCTTTCATAGATTTGTTCATCTCTTCCAATTTTTTGTTTGTATTTTCTTCTATTTCTTTAAGGATTTTTTTCATATCTTCTTTTAGTGCGTCAATGATCATCAAAAAGGATTTTTTGGTGTTGCTTCCTTCTGTTTCCTCTTCATTGCTCAGTTCAGGTCTTGTATTTGTAAGATCGCCACTCTCTTCTAGAGTTACCATGTTGTTCTTTGTATTATTATGTAATTTTTTGCACTGACGTTTGCCCATGGCTTCAGTGGTTCATGATTAGATGGCTCCTGGTCAGTTGTGGCACTCGGGTTTGTGTGCCTCCTGTCACCTCTCTGGTCAGGGTCTGAGTCTGTCCTTCAGAGACCCCTGTAGTTGTTGGTTCGCTCAGTTCGAGGTGGCGGTGGGTAGCCGTGAAAATTCCCTCAGCAGGAGCTGTGGGTATGGTGACCAGCAGAGTTTATCTGGCCCTGCTCCAGAGTGTGCTGGGACTCTGGGGACAGCACTTGGTCCCGGAAGCGGAACCAGAAGCTATCCATTTAATAACTTCTATTTTCTTAGTTTTTATAGGTTTATTTATGTTGTTTATTTGGTCTTAATTTAATTTTGACATTGTATTTTATGTTTTCCAACTTTGTGCAGTACAGGTTCTTGCAGTAATACCTAATGATTCTTTAGATTTTTTGGGGGGGTGTCTGTTATGTACCCTTTTTCATTTCCAATTTTGTTAATTTGGATACTCTCTCTCTGCTTGTTGGTTAGTTTGGATAAGGGTTTGTCTCTCTTGTTGATTTTCTCAAAAAATAACTCTTTGTCATTGATTCTTTGTATTATTCTCTTTGTTTCAATTTTATTGATTTCAGCCCTCAGTTTGCTTATTTCCTGCCATCAAATTCTCCTAGATGAGTATGCTTCTTTTTCTTCTAGAGCTTTCAGCTGTGCTGTTAAGTTGCTTCTGTGAGATTTCTCCCAATTCTTAATGTAGGCACCTAGAGCTGTACACTTTCCTCTTAGTGCTGATTGCATTGTAAATTTATGTTTTAAGATTTCATTGTAAACTTATTTTTTCATCGGCTTTATCTACATTGTGATGTTCAGGTCTTGCCATTGTAGAACCTTTAGATTCTGGTGGTGCTATAATGTTCTTCAAGTTGCTGAATATATTCTTACACTGGGGTCTACCCATCTCTTCCTCCAATCAGTGCAAGTGTTGTCTGTTTTTCAGGGAGCTGTTTCTGGTCCACCAGGTGCTCTTGGTGCAATTGGAGCTCTTGGTGAAACTTGAGCCTAGTAGTTGATGTTTCAGGGAGCAGTTGAGGGCTTCAGGGCACAGATGAATTTGGGGGAATGCTGGGCTGACTGGCCAGCTGGAAGGAGGGTCACTCACCTCCTGTGGTGGAGCCTACCTGAGGCTGTGCCTCTGAAAGCCTCTGAGGTTGAATTAATGGGTGTTTTAGAGAATGGAGTGAGGCTTATAGGCTACAGGGTCAGATGAGGTGGGGTGGTGGGCAGGCTTGCCCAAAGAGGTCCTCCTTTCTGGCCTGAAACTGTAGCTGTGGTGGGGTTGGGATGCACCAGTTGAGTCCAATTTCCCAGGTCTAAAGGCAGGGCTTCACATTCTACCAACTTTAAATGACTTAGCACAGATGCCTAAAAGTGGAGAGGTACATAAAATAAAAATCATGGACTGACACAGATGCTGTACTTACAGTGATGTCTTTTTTCCCTGGTCACAGTTAAGCCAACACTCCATGCCCCTGTTAACATCCTTCTCCACCTCACTGGAGTTCACTGTCTGTCCCAGGGCCTAGGGGTATATCAGGCACTGAGAAACAGTTTTGAATTCTAATGTAAAGAAAAGCAACCACCAAAGAAGGATGAAAGCCTGGCATTTCAGCATTCCTTTTCTGTTTGTCTCCTTTATTTGTTCAGAACCCTGCCTCACTCTGCATACCTATGATAGCCACTCAATTAATGTTTATATAAAAGAGCCATTTATACCTACATTATCTTTGTGGCAGAATGCTCAAATTGAGTCATTGTCCTAAACCTGTAGTCAGCCTGGATTCTAGGAAGAGCAGAGCCTCATAGCAGAGGGAGATTTCCACTCCCTTGAGACCGTTTATCCATGATGGCAAGGCTACACATCCAGGAGGAGCCAGATCTATGATCTGGAGGTCTGGGAGCATAACAATTTATACAGACAGTCTTACAGAACTGGACCGAGGAAGACAAGGTCATCATGACCTTTCCTTTGGGTGGCTTAATTATGGATGTTCCTTGACTGCCTTTGCTTCATCCTTTTGTTTCTCCACAGCCAAGGCAGCTGGGTCTTTTTTCTTCTCTGTGTTTTATCTTGTACAGTATGGAGCAAGGAGTTATGAGTGTTGAGTGTCAACTTACTGAGGTCTAGTGTCAGCTTTTCATAGGAATTTAAACTAAGGTATCTTCTCTTCTAGTCCCCAAAAACACCCCAGACCTGTCCCCTACACACTTTTGGCAGTGGTTGCAATCACATTTGAACATTTGATCTGCATCTTGTTGGGAAGAGGTTTTTCTTTTCCTGTAGGCTTTGTGAGGTAGGAGAAATCCAACACGTTTCCTTCTTTTCATTTTAGTAACTTTTGTTTTCTTTAGGGGTGATCTTTTACTCTCCCAATGCTGCTCTTCCCCCATCCTTTCAAAGAAAAGAAACATGTATTAGAAATATAAGAGGTCTAGGAAAACTGCTCATGCTATACAAATTCCTCGAGCAGCCACAAATACAGGCACATAAACATCTCAGAAGTAGCCCCTGGTGGTTTCAGCAATGGGAATCTTAGTTTCTAATTGGTTTGTGCAACTATTATTTCGTTTTCTTTATAGGTACCAACGTATCAACAAGCAAGCAGTGTGCTCTTTGCCTTTGGAATATTGGCTTTAATTCCAGCCTAGCCTGGTCTACAGAGTGAGATCCAGAACAGTTAGTGTTATGTACACAGCATAACCTTTCTCAAAACCAAAAGAAAGCAAAACCAAAACTACAAAATTGTTTACCCTGCCATGATAACCTGAATGGTGCATCCCTGACACACATGCCTTGGCTATAACCAACATCTTTCAAATTAGATTTAGGACCTACTCAAAAGAGAGTAATCATACCTAGTGCTGGAAAGTTTGCCATGTATCCACAGCCTGGTGATGTCATGAATCATGGAAGAGATGCTACAACTGACATTTTACTGAACCAGCTTAACTGCCAACTATATTGGAAGCATTTTTCTCAAACCCACAGATAATTGTGCACAACCCTCACTAAGGAAACTTCACTTTGTGACAGACAGAGATCAGTGCAGAAAACTACAACCAACCAAAATGCATAATCTTGAATACTGGTATCAACAGAGAGATTGCAAATTGGGGATCTGTATGGGATTACTCCCTTGGAGATCAGGGAACTCCCTCAAAGGAGGGGGAGGAAGAACTGTGGGAGCCAGGAGGGGTCAAAGGCACCAGGAGACTGGAACAGATGTTGTATTTACACTGATGCCCTTTTCCCCAGTCACAGGTTATCCAGAACTCCTTGCCTGTGTTAACATCCTTCTCCTCACTAGAGTTCACTGTCTGTCCCAATGTCTGGGGGTATATCAGGCACTGAGAAGGTGTGTTGGATTCAAAAGGAAATGAAAAAGCATCACATCTTACTTGTGTGTACAGGGAAGAATGAAAGGCTGGCATCTCATCATTTCCTTTCTGTCTTACACACACACATATATGTATGCATGTATGAATAATTCAGACCTCTGCCTCTCTCTGTATACCTATGATAGTCACTCCAAAATTGTCTAAAAGTGTCATTTGTAGCTATTCTTTGTTCACTTTGAGGCAGAATGCCCAAATTGAGTCATTCTATTAAACATGTAGTCACCGTGGATTCTAGGAAGAGCAGTCTCACAGCAGAGCGAGCTTTCCACTCCCTTGAGACCATTTATCCATGATTACAAGGCTACACATCCTGGAGGAGCCAGACCCATGTCTTTGAGAGGTGGCAATATAATGATTTCTATAGGCAGTCTTACAGGACTGGACCTAAGCAAGACAATGTACTTTGCTCTGAGTAGCTTAATTATGGATGTTTCTTAACTGTCTTCCCCAGTTCATCCTGTCTTTAAGCTCAAAATATATGTCAATATTAGCAGAATAATGTTGTGGTCACCAAACCCCTTTATTTACCCCTCTGCACAGCATAAGATGGATCACATCTCTTCTCTTAAGTGGTCCTGGACTGGGTAGCTGAGCCTAGAATTGTGAAGTAGCTGTGCCTGGAGGGTTACTCTGAGTTCTCATTACAGAAAGGTTGTGTATATCTGCATGCCTACCATCACTGAGAGAGAGCGAGGAATGAAATTACTTCTCAGGTTTTCAGTGAGTCCTAACAGATAGATAACCAGGTATATGAATCACAGGCCAGTACCAAGGATGTCCTCTCAGTCTCTCCATTATGAGCTACCCCTTACCCAACCCTTCCCAAAGATCTCTGCACTAGGAGACTGGAAGAATATTTCAAGTACTTGGCACCAATTGTTTTCCAGGCAGGCTGTTAACAGGATATATACATTACTGTGGACTCAAAAACTGTGACATAAGAGAAAACCAGCCAGGCTCCCTGCAGACCTTCTCCTCCTCTCTTTTTGTTCCCCCAAATTCAATTTCCCACTTTAGTCCCTGGAGCTGCAACATGACTCAAGTTGCAGCCTTCATACCTACCCTCCTGCTTAGAACTCTTATGGATCTCGAAGACCATCTCTGCCCAGCCCTCCTCCCTCACCTACAGTTGTATTCAAGCTCCCAACTCTAGTAGGCCACCTCTGTTAAACTACAGGCCATGAATGCCTAAAAATGAGGTAGCACAGGAAAACTGCATGCAGAACTTCTCATCTATTCCTCTTCTCCCAGATTCAGTTTCCACTTTAATCCCCAGCTCTATAGCACAATACCCATGACAGCCTACTCTGCCCCCTGCCCCCAACTAGTGTGTTTCCCAAGGTCATCTAATATCATTCCTCACACCAGCCCCTAATTGCAGCTAACCCAAGGGTTGCGCCTTCTAGAGCAACAAGTAGGCTAAAGGCAGACACTCACCTCACCTATTGCTTCCAAGTTCTGATTCTGCCAGTTTTATCCCACCATCATCCAAGTAGGCTCCATTCCAGAGATGCAGGAATGGTTCAACATACAAAATTCTGTCAATATAATCTACCTCCTAAACTAACTAAAAGAAAAAAATCATGTGATCAGCATGATAGATACTAGAAATTCCCTTGATAAAATTCAACAACTCTTTATGATAAAAGTGTTGGAGAGATAAGGAATAGAAAGAACATACATAAACATAATAAAAGCAATAAACATAATAAAAGCAATATACATCAAGGTAACATCCAACCTAATGGAGAGAAACTCAGAGATTTGAGTAAAATCAGGAAGAAGACAAGGCTGTACACTCTCTCCATATCTATTCAATATAGTTCCCAAAGTTCTGTCTAAAGCAGCAAGACAACAACAATGACAAAAGATCAAGGGGAAAGGAAGAAATAAAACTTCTGCTATTTGCAGGTGATATAAATAAGTGACCCCCAAAATTCTACCAGTAAACACCTACAGCTGATGAACAGCCTCAGTAACAGGATGTAAAATTAACTCAACAAAATCAGTAGCCCTCCTATATAAAAAGGATAAACAGGCTGAAAAAAAAATCAGAGAAATAATCCCCTTTACAATAGCCACAAATAATATGAAAGACCTATATGAAAAGAACTGTAAGTCTTTGAACGAAAAAATTGGAGAAGATATAAGAAAGTGGAAAGGTCTCCCATTTCGGTTGGTAGAATTAACATAGTAACAAATCTTACCAAAAGCACTCTACAGATGCAATGCAATATCCGTAAATCTTACAAGACAATAATTCATATTCCTCAAAATGAAAATATTCAACTTCATATTGAAAAACAAAAACCCCAAGATAGCTGAAACAATTCTATATTATATAAAAGAAGATTCCGGAGGAATCATCATCCATGACTTGAACATATACTACAGAGCTATAGAAATAAAACAGCTTTGTATTATTATACAAAGACATGTGGATCAATGGAATCACATCAAAGACATTGAAATTGATCCACATACCTATGAATACCTGATTTTTGATAAAGAAAATAAAATTATACAATGGAAAAATTAAGCATCTTTAACTAATGGTGCTGGCATAACTGGATGTCAGCATGTGGAAGAATAAAAATAAACCTTATCTATCGTCTTCCACAAAACTCAAGTCCAAGTGGATCAACAAACTCAACATTAATCCAATTACATTGAACCACTGAACATTGAAACTGCTATGGAAGTTTCTCAGAAATTTTACAATCAATCTACCTTAAGACCCAGCTATACCAATCTTAGGTATATACCCAAAGGATGCTCAATCATATCATAAAGAATTATTCACCTA
Organism: Sigmodon hispidus; assembly: GCA_004025045.1. Lineage (NCBI taxonomy): Eukaryota > Metazoa > Chordata > Mammalia > Rodentia > Cricetidae > Sigmodon > Sigmodon hispidus. The sequence goes on along the minus strand of PVIH01019349.1, from coordinate 11,631 downwards.
TGTTAATAGCAGCATTATTAAGATCAACAATTAATAAATGGGAACTGAACTGAAAATCTTCTGTAAAGAAAAGAACACTGTCAATAAGACAAAATGACAACTTACAAAATGGGAAAAGATCTTTACCTACCCCACATCTGATAAAGGGTTGACATCCAAAATATATACAGAACTCAAACTAGATATCAAAATATCAAATAATCCAATTTAAAAATGAGGTACAATCTAACCAGAGAATTATCAACAAAAGAATCTCAAATGGCTAAAAGACATTTAAGAAAGTGTTCAATATCCTTACTCATTAGAAAAATGTAAATCAAAATGACTCTGAGATACCAGCTTACATCTATTAGAATATCTAAGATCAAACACACTAATGAGAGCCTATGGTGGAAACAATGTGGAGTAAGGGGCACACTCCTATAATCCTGGTGTGAATGCAAACTCATACAGCCACTAGAAAAACTGCTATGGCAGTTTCTCAGTAATTTGAAATGAATCTACCTCAAGACCTAGGCATACCAATCTTGGGTATTTGCCTAAAGGATGCTCAATCATATCATAAAGGATTATTCAACTATGTTCATAGCAACATTATTTGTAATAGCCAGAATCTGCAAATAACCTAGATGCCCTCAACCAAAAAATGAATAAAGAAAATGTGATACATTTACACAATAAAGTGAAACATGAATCTAGTTGGTATTTAATAAAAACTAAGAGCCAGATATTGTGAGAAAGCTGGACTAGCAGAGAGGAAACAGACCACAGTCAATTCTCCCCCAGCCAACTATTCAGGGTAAAAGCTATCTTCAAGAGTCCTTGGCCTGACTCATCCCTTCTACAAAATACCTCAATGTCTGTCTAAGCCTGCCTTAAATATTTTCTTCACCCAGTTATTTCACTTCCAGGTTCAACTCTGCATCATAATGCCAGAGTTAAGATTAAAGGTGTGAGCTACTACTGTTTGGTTGTTAGGCCTTGAACTCACAGAAAGATCTCTGTCTCTGGAGTGATGGGATTAAAGGATAGGTCACCACTTGGTCTTTCCCCTGTTGGGATTAAAGGTGTGAATTACAAACTGTAGTTCCTTTGCTGGGATTACAGGCATTAGTTGTCATTCTCTGACCCTCCTGGCTTGACAGTGGGTGAGTCTGTTGTCTGATATTCCAGAGTGATTTTATTAAGTATAAAATATATTACCACAATGGAGTATTACGCAGTGGTAAAGAGAAATGACATCATGAAATTTGCAATCAAATGGATGGTACTAAAAAAAAAAATCACCCTGAGTGAGGTAATTCAGACTCAGAAATAAAAACATAGTACATACTCACTCATAAGTGGATATTATCACTAAAGGATATGAGGCTACAACCCACAGACCTACAATATCCAGGTAACAAAGAGGGCTCAAGAATACTCCTCCATTGCAGGTGGGTGTTAGTTTCGCACGTGAAAAGAGATACACACTACCAAGGCCACACAAGAGTTTATTTAAGAGAGTTCCCAGGCGGGAGCAGAAGCAGAGAAGCAGGACAGACCAGAGAGAGAGAGAGAGAGAGAGAGAGAGAGAGAGAGAGCCCAGACAGTGCAGTCTCTTTTAAGAGAAGGGGTGTGTCCCTGGACTGACCCTTCGGATCCCACTCCAACTATAGGAACACCTGACTCGCTCTTGAGGGAGGGAGGACAAAACTGGATTTGCCAGGAGTGGAGACTGATCCAAGCATTATTGGGTCAGTGGGACCATAGGACTGTCTGCTCCCTGCCCAGGGAGGGGATGGAGAGTTGCGGAGAAGAAAAAATGTCCAGATGTGGCGGGAGGGGGAAGGGACCTTGAAAAAGGATATACAGGGATGGAAAAAAAATTCAGAGGGAAAGCTGAACACAAAGTAAATATATGTGTAGCAATCTTATTTGCATTACCACCCTTGATAAGTCATGCTTATGATTCTTATCCTCTTTATAGTTATTGTTAACTTTTCAGCATTTTAAATTCATTTAACTGTTTTTCTTGATAAATACAAAATAAATAAAGAAAAAAATCAAAAAAAAAAGAGGGAAGGGATGTGTATGGGCTTACATAGTCACGTTTAGGGCATGCCTCTGTATGCATCATGCGTCCAGGGAGGTGCTTCTGTACTCAGTGCTGCAGAGTCCAGGGGCTTGCCTCCATACAAGTGTACAAGGTGCATCCCACCTGAGCCGAGTTGGCTCAGCTACATGGAATGCCAGGAATCCTTACAGTGGGAGTGCATAATTCTACACCCATCATGGAAATCAATATATTGGTTCCCCAAAAATAGTGGAAATCAATCTACCTCAAGATCCACCCATAACACTCTTGAGCATATATGCAAAAAATTCTTCCTGCTACCCCAGGGACACTTGCTCAACCATGTTCATTGCTGGTTGATTCATAATAGTAAGAAAAAAAATTAAATGATAGCAAACCACCAATCCTTAAACCAAGAGAGGTTGGGTAAAGAGGAAAGGTTGAGGTGAGGAAGCATGAATCTCCTGAAAGGGAGAATTATACATTTAAGGTAGGACTAGGGGCAGGTAGGGTAAAAATAATGGTGAGGAATTAAGTGGAGGTGGTGATGGAGAAAGAGAGTAGTGGAGAGAAGGGTGTACCTGGGGGGCACTTAAGGGTTGTTGTGAAATTGTAATGCATTGAAAACATCCTGGAATCTATAAGAGTGATGATAATAAGGACTCCTAGTAATGGGGGATGGATACAAAGTCTCCACTGGGCATCTCTTGCAGCCTACCAAAGCTTCTATCGGTGGGACTGGGTTGCATTCAAGTGAGTGTTTTGCTGAGGGGGACCTATGGAAATCCTCAAACCAGGCTGTTTCTAAGATAAAGATTCACACCCTGAAAACTGACAGGGGGCCCCCATGCTGAGGACAAAACACGTCCCACTCAGTGAACATGGAGAAGTCCAACTGGTGCCTACAAGGACCTTCCACTCCAATGTCTAGTCTCCTTGGTATGCAAAGGTATTTACTGTGCAGGCAAACAAAAGAGAAACGTGGACACTTATGCAACCACAAAACCTCTGACATAATATCTGTCCTGCCTACAAAATATGCTAGGGCGTTGGCAGCACAGAAAATGTCAGAATGTATGCTTAGACTGAAAGGCCCACTACACAAGAAAAAATCCATAAGTGACACTCTGCAGATAAACAAAAACCAGAGACTAAATAGCCAGAGACCTAGGGAAAACCGAACACTATTGTCTTAAAAATTAATAATTTTTAAAGATGTCCTACTATAATCATAGGTCAGTTTCTTATTCATTTATCATGAGAAGCTTCCTCCAGCAGCAGGTGGAAACACATGCAGAGATTCAAAACAAGATATGTAAAGAGAGTCTAAATTGGAGGTCTCCATCAATCTCTCCCATCAGAGCTCAGGAAATTCCAAGGAACAGGAGGATAAAGACTGCAAGAGTCAGAGGGGATGGAGGACAAGAACAAACTAAAACAGAGAATGAAAGAGCAAGCACAAAGCCTACATAGATCTAGATCAGGTCCTCTGTGTGTGTGTGTATATATATATATATATATATATATATATATATATATATATATATATATATATTGGCTATTGGCTAAGTATCCATTTGTGACTCTTGAGTGTGAGAACAAAGGGGATTGTGAATCTTTGTGCCTGCTCTTGGGAATCTTCTGTTGTAACACTGTGTTTATCTTTGATATGATGATTTTTTTTTTACCTAATCGTACTTTATTCTGATGCTTGGTGGTAATATCTTTGGAGCCCTTTTGTTTCTAATGAGAGACAGAGAGTAGATCCTGAGGGGAAAAACTCAGAAAAGTATAGGGAGGGGAATCCATAATCAGGATATATTGTATGACAGAAGAATTTATTTTCATAAACAAAAAACTTGTGGCATAAAGATAATGATGCTTGGAGTATATTGGAAACTTACTGAATAAGGAGAATACCACCTTTTTAAAAAACCTTATTTCAATTTGAGTGTGTGTGTGTATGTGTATGTGTGTGTACGAGCACATGCGTGTAGATATGTCTGTCTCTCTGACTGTAGGAGACTGGATCTGCATATAATTAGAGTGCCCATGGAGTCCACAATAGGGCATGGGATTTTCTGCTGGGGGATGGTTCTTTGCATTTCTGAGGTGCAACATGATGTCTTCTAGAACCAATTCCCAGTCCACTGTAAAAGCACCACATGATACTGTCAACTGTGAGATCCTCAGCATTTTATTAGGTTCACATTCTGGGCCTTTTGGGGTTTCTTACCATTGCACCAGGCAGACTGCACTTTCTCTGCTTTGGCCTGACAAAAAGTAGAACAAGCTTTGTTAGTGGAACACAAGGAAGGTCTGAAGAAATCATGACTGTGAAATGAGGTGCAAAGGGAGTTTGAAAGGCGTTAGACAACATTGTGCAACCTGAAGGAATCCCTCTAATGAACAAGTGGTCACATGCTGTCAGGGAACATCTCTCCAGTCTATTCCCCTACAGTGCTCAGATGTCGCCCATGGACTTTCTGTCAAGAAATATGCTACAGCCTGGTCCATGTGTAGTGTGGCCCACAGCAGCCCAGGTGCATGCTGAAGACAAGGGACAGTTCCTCCCATGTGCTGCAAACACACAGGACAGTGGAGAGATCTTGCTGTATTTGCTTTAAAAAACACATTTAAAGCTCTGGAGATTCCTTGGGGAAGGTGGAAAGATCCTGGCATGGATGGTCCTGGGAACAGATCAGTCAGGGAAATGGAATCAGTACCTCAGTGATGCTAAGAACACCTTTAGCCACCTGGCATAGCAGAGGGTGTATCCATGGGGGGTTTAAGTCTACCATGAGATCCCCATGTTTCTGAGCAAGTTTGTGCAGGAAGGTGCTCACAGTGTGGGAAGGAGGGAACAGTGGGTGAACTCTCTGGGGAGGGAGGTGAGAACAGGGAGCCCAGAGACTGGTGGGCAAAAGACTTGTTGGATAAGACAGGGGTGTGCCAGAGTAGTGGAATGTTGAGCAGAGAGCCATGGGGACACAAAGAATGGGTCATGAAGAATGCCTCTGGGGCAAGCTCTAGGGCAAACTGTGAGGGGAATCTGGTGAGGTATATATGGCATCTATCTCATTTCTATCAATCTTGTACTTGGCTATGGAAATGTGACTAAGAGAAATCTCACAGTCATGTAATAAAGTACATGAAAGGAAGTGGAATTCACACACAATTGCCAGTCACTGTATTACTAGGAGGAAACTGTTCTTAGGCTGGGAGCAAGTATAAAAGACAAATGTGGCCCAAAGGAAAGTACTTTTTTTCTTGTCTCATACTCTGGGCATCAAAATGAGATCAGATTTGGAGAATACAACCTAGGGAAGGTACCTGAGGTACAGGTTTTGAGAACCAAGAGCGCTTCCTATCAGGAGTATGATATACTTCTATGAAGGGGTCTGTGAGAGCAATGCAGGGCCTCCCTGTTTGGTACAGATGAGAACCAGTCTCATCACACATATTCCTGAAGGACTACATTTTTCTGGGCACCCTCAGGGAAAGGAGGACCCTCTCAGTGGAAAATTACATATGACAGAATGGGAAGCCAATGTCTCAGGGGGAAGAGAATAACTGTGTGTCTCTTGGATCAGGAAGCTTAGCTGGGAAGAAAGGGTCAGGAGAACCAAGCACCCTAGCCAAGCATTCTGATCCCTTCCCTTATCCAGAATGGCAGCATGAACTATCAAGCCTGGGGAAAGACGTCAGGCAAGAGTAGGGAGACCAAGTTCTGAGGATACATGTCCATTTGCCTTGGAAGAGCTGTCGTGTCCCCACACCATAAGATGAGGGCAACTCCCAGGAAGAAGATCAGCTCAGTCCCCTGGAGAACTTCAGTGGATCATCCTCATTTGCCATTGCCTTCAGGGCTCACAAAAGAGTCAGCATTACCAGGGTCTGTCCACTGTAACTGGGATGTTTATCTTTGTACAGAGACAAAAGGATCTTCAAGCACTGTCTTGTGAGACAGTGACAGCGATGTGTGTTATTAGATCTCAAAAGTTCAGCTGTCTCTCCTGAGACTGACCATTTGGTGAGCATTCCCAACACTCATTAGGAAAGAGTCTCTTAATTATTTAAATATGATGTCACAGTCACTGGGTCACTTCAAAAAAGGGTCTCACGGTTGGAGACTGAAAGGCTTTGCCTTTATTTTGTGATGTCTTTCTGTGTCTCTTTGTCATGCTCCGCAGAATACCACGTACCACACAGGGTGATGGCTATGACTGCATGTGCCCCTCATATGTTCACAGGATGAATACAAGCTTTGTCCTCTGAGGTTCAGAGACAGGCCTGGAGAACTGCTTAGAGGAGTCTCTGTGGAGGAAGAGGTGCAGTTAAGGCTACACAAGTTCTTTTTGTATGTCTGTGTCTTTTCTGTGGTTGTCCTATATGAGGAGATACATGCTGGGGGCAGGGGAACATGGGCCCAAGCAGAAGTGTGTTTTAGTTGGAAGTCCATACAGGCTTCAACTGTTGGCCACCTTGTAGACAGTCTTTCTTTTGGGTTATTCTGATCAGCCAAACCTTGCTGGGCTGTGACCCCAGATGCCCCACCCACCACTCTGTGAATCACCAGATGTTGGATCCTGAGGACACTCCACCATACCTGGCTTTCCCCACGGAAGTCCAACACTCAAGCACAGTCAGTGTCTGAGATCACCCTCACTCCCTTCTAATGGCATTTCACTTTGCTTGCTGTCTGAACTTCTGTTAGTTCCTATGTGTGACTGCTCTTGGATGCACAGACATCAAAGAAAATTTAGGCTGCACAAATTCACCTCAAAAAGAAGGCCACAAATTTAGGTGAATGTGAAGGTGGGGTGGATCTGGGAAGAGCTGAAGAAAAGCTGCTGCAGATAATGAAAACAATTTTTATGAAAATGTCAAAGAACTAAAAGGAGAATTTAAAGTTATTTAATAGATGCCCTGGCCCCTCCCTTTTCTCTCATTTCCTGTATTAACTGAATGTCCTGTCCCCCTGTCATGTGCCCTACTACAAACAGATGAAGCTTTGTGGCTTGGGCTCAAATGGGCCATATCTCTGACGGAAATAAACTGTGAATGATTTATGCAGTGTAGTTATTCATTACTGAAATTTGCTTTCATTAGGAGTGAATCTCTTCATCTAGCAGGTATTAATGAGAGCATGATTCCAGGAACAAAATACTTCTTAAGCACACAGCACAAAGCTTTTATGTGATGCTTAATGAGCAGAAGAATTCTAGGAATCAGAACACATGAAAATCTGAGTACAGAGTGGCAAGGTGGTTATCCATTGTGTGCACAAGCCTTGTAACTGAGTAGAATTGCTAGAACACATGTGGTAGAAAGAGAGAACAGACTTCCCATTTGTGCTCTAATATTCTCACATATGTGCTGTGGCATGCACATCTGCAAACACACACACACACACCCACTCACACACACACCCACACACACACTCGAAATGTAAGAATACAATCAGAAGAATTGAAAATGACAATCTGAAAATCACTTGGGTTCCCAACACCCAGGAAAGACACCATCTCCAGGTGCCCAGGTGCCTAGGAATGGGAGGAGCCCAGTTTGGACAGTGGTGCTTGTTCTTCCTATAGCTTTTCTCCAGACAAGCCCTGGGACAAGGAAGGACAAAATGGTCCCATGGCTAACAGAGAATGCAAGCCCTGCTTCTTGGTGAAACAACTTTTCCTAAGCATGTGCACTTTAAAATGTGATGTTCCTGCTTGTCTCCCCTTAGTTGACTTGACTGAAAGAAACAATGCATTCCATGTCCCTCACATGCAAGAGACCTAGACAGGACAAGGCATGCTGAGGTCATTTGCTCTAAACATTTTGTTCTTTCTTCTACAAAGTCAGTTCCACATTGTGTGGATCTATGGGAGATGAGTGTGTCCCAAACTCTTCCCAGAGGATGCCCCTTAGTAGCTGCTAGGAACAGATGTCAATGAGGCAGCAGCAGTCCCATTTAGACATAAGTATAAGAGCTCATAATGCCATTAATATGACTGGAGGTGTGTGGGATTGGGGAGTCACTCTGTGGCCAGAAAGTGCTTGTTGGGGCAGCAGGGTAGGCATTTTGAAAGACTCAAAGCAGTGTTCCTCTATTTTTTCTCCTGGTAGCCATGTTTTCAGTCTCTAGTGTCCACATTGCCCTGAAGCCTTATAGACTGAAAACTGACTTCAGGAAGGAGAGGCCTCTTTCCTCCCACAATTTCATCTATGTTGTGTACCCAAACATTGCAAAGAAAAGAAACCCATGCAAGTCTGAAGTTTGTTGAGCAATTTGATCATCCTCCCCCAGCATCAACATTTATAGAGGCTAACAGTCAGACCAGGCTCAGTAAGCCAGCTGTGGACAGAAATTTTGAGAGAAACCATTAAGAAGGCACGAAAAGCTGTATCTGCATGAGGAGACTCTTTCCAAGCACATCAACAACACATGTGCTCCCCCATATGCACAGTAGTCATTTATCCAAGTGTCCTCTGTGAGAGCTCACTATGAATGGGAATAGTTGCATGTAAGGATTAGTTACTGTAGGTGTCTTAGTATTCTATTGCTGTGAAGAGAAACCAGGACTGGGTCAAATTCAATAAAGAAAACCCTTTAACTAAGGCTGACTTACACTTCCTACCTAGACTTACATGCTACCTTATTGTGACTGTGGGAAACAAGGCAGCATGTGGAATGAGCTAGCAGAGAGATCTACATCTGACTCAGCAGTAAGAAGGAAGACACAGTGAGTGAGCCACTAGGCCTGACTTGAGCTTCTGAGACTTCATTGCCCAGCCTCCTAGTGACACTTCCTCCAACAAGGCCATACCTCCCATAATGCCTCTGCCTGTGGGTCTATGGGGGCCATTGTCATTCAGAACACCATTGTAGGTTTAGCGTCCATTGATCAGAAATACTTGTGACTGTTTCATTCAGAGGACAAGAGAGTGAGATAGATGAAGTAGGTCTTTGAATCCCAGCAGGCAAGAACAAGAGGCAGAGAGATCTCTGTGGATTTTCCTGTGCTCTGGTCTATTGATGAAGTTCTGGGTCAGCCTCAGATGCGTAGTGAAACTCAAACCAAGCAGAAAGCTAATGGAGAATGAAGGTGGAATGCCCAGGTTCTCCTGTCCCATCCCACTAACCTTCATGCCCTTTAAGCTTCTTCCAACTTCTTTTCTCTCAGAGTTTCATAGTCAATGTGGTCACATGCTCACTGTGATGGTACCCACAGAAGTGCATCTCTGCAGGATTGAGTAGATCACACATATGAATGTGGCAGGATTTGGCCCATGGTGCTAGACAGGTAGGATGGAATGTTACACCTAAAGGGAATTCATCATGTTCCTGATCCTTTCCTTGCCAGACACCTGAACAGTACCTGTCCATCCAAGGTGACTTCAGTTCCACGTGAGCCAGCGAGTTACACCAATGGAGCCCATATCAATTATTCCAAATTTTTCTTAATTTTCTGGACAACCTTGAATGGGCATTCTAACTGTCAAGCCCCAGGGGGGGCATAATCTTTGGAATCTATTGGTCACACTTCTGATGTCAAGTCTCAGGGCACATCTATTAGTGATTTTATAGGCATGAAGCTCTGCAAACTTCAACAACATGTACCTTATCATGACTAACAACTTATTTGTCAACATGAAAATGCTATGACCATTTTCAGATTGCACACACTATTTGGTCACGTAGTATATATATGCACACACAAAGATAAACACACACATATGTACAAATACAGGTGTATAAATATATGTACACATATATACTTATGTGTGTGTACATATATATACAAGATCATTTAATTTAGTATTAAATCCTCTGTGTAAGTATGTGATGTGTAAAGTATCACAATTTCCTCTGTTCTGTGCCCTAAGTGGGGAGAGAGAAAGAGAAACAGGGGGCAGAGGAGAGAAATAGAAAGAGAAGGAAAAAAATGAGGGCTGTTTTTCTGCAATCTTGAGAACTCCATTGGACAACCAATAGACCACAGATTATGAGCAATTACCCATCTCGACATTTTTGAAAATCCAACTTGCACATGCACCAAACAATGCAGTAAGCACAGAAAGCATATTATGCAGGGCAGCAAACCAGGGCTAGAGAGGTTTGCCAGACCTGTGTCCTTATTACCAGCAGGACTAATGGACTGCCCCATCTGCACACTCTCACCTAAAATCCAAAGACCCTGTAGCTAGTGGCTGGATTCTGTGTCCTTGACTTCTCTGTCTTTACTTGTCACAGATAAGCTCACACTCTCAGGAAAATGCTAATGAAAAAAAGGCTCTGAAATACTGAGCATGCGTCCAGACACTCTTGATTCAGGCCTGGATCCTTTAGAATAAAGCTGGTCATGTCACAGTCTTCACGTGACCTGGCTCTTTCTCCCTCGGTAACCTAGGCAACAACAGGCACAGCATCCTATCAGAAAACTCTCTTTTTCTCCCAGGTTATTGATTTCATCAGGCACAGTGGTTTCAGGATGAGAATAACAACCTACACCTTTGCCACTGTGTCCTGTCCAGAGTCCTCACAGGGCATCACAATGAGTCATGACATTTAAGAGACATATATCTCCAATCAGTCCAGCAGAATGATGCAGTGAAGGAATGTCTATTTCAAAAACCTGGGAGAGGTTGGCATGACACAGTCAAAGAGGTAAATCATGTTGCACTGATGTAAGGTATTCCAATGGCATCACCATGACAACTCCAATCAAGACATAATTGGAGTCTCTCTTGTATCACCAGCTTTTCAAATGTGCTTGAGATTTTGAGAGCAGCAGCAACACAACTAAAGCACTGGAAAGTATTCCTGAAGATGCTGCCTGCTATCTTGTGAATGTGAGAAACACATCCTGGTCTGCTCACCCAGGAAACAGCCCACAATAGAGTATGAGGCAGGAAGTGGAATCACACTGTGGTTGGGGGCTGTACTACTCAGGCAAGGGCTGGTATTATTTCAAAGTAGATTGCAATTAATTAAGAGCATACACCTCAAGGCTGGGGATCCAGTGGCTGGTATAGTGTCTGGGCCATAGCCATGAGGGACTGAGGTTGTATCCCCCAGCACTAACTCAAAAGCCAGGATTGGCAGGCATGTCCATAATCCTATGATTGCTAGACAGAGGAGAGGATTCCCGGAACTCACTATCTACCTGATCAAGACACATTGCTGAGTTTCAGGATCTTAGCAGGTATCTGTCTCAAAACATATGATGAAAAGAAACAGCAACCACCCAGAGTCAACCTTGGACCTCTACACATGCATGTGTGTGTGCCCACAATTGCACATACACACATGCACTCAATTGTACAGCACACATTTATAATTATACAGATCAATGTCTGTGGCAGAACTAATAATTGTAATGATGGTGAGCCAGTAGATATGATCAAGTGAGAGCATCATATGGGACCAAATACCTGGGGGGAAAGCAATGGGAGCCAGGTGGTCTCCACAGAAGACCACCCTGTAGGGGAAGCAAGGAGCATGGACAAGAGCTCCAGTGACCACTAAGATGCCTGTGACAGAGAGTTCTTGGCCACGCCCTAACTGTTGTTATCCA
>PVIH01019348.1:0-35667 GCA_004025045.1 Sigmodon hispidus | reverse complement strand
AGGCCTCTAGCCCCCTCCTGACCTCTGGGCGGGGTCCGAATCCGCCCCTCTGAGACCCCAGCAGTTGGTTCGCTCAGTTCGAGGTCGTGGCGGGGTTTCCCTCAGCAGGAGCCGTGGAAGTGGTCAGGGACAGCGTCCACCTGCCCCTGCCCCAGAGAGCGCTGGGATTCTGCAGCCAGCGCTGGGTCCCGGAAGTGGCCACAAGTCTGTTTCTTATGCCAGTACCAGGCTGTTTTTATTACTGTAGCTCAATAGCATAACTTGAAGTCAGGGATGGTGATGCCTCCTGAGGTTCTTTTGTTGAGGAAAATTGTTTTGGCAAACCTGGCTCTCCTGTTATTACTATAGAATTTAGAATTGTTCTTCCAAGTTCTGTAAAAATTTGTGTTGGGATTTTGATGGGAAGTGCGTTGAATCAGTAGATTGCTTTTGGTAGGAGTGTTTTTTTACTGTGTTGATTCTACCTATCCAGGAGCATGGGAGATCTTTCCATTTTTTGATAGCTTCTTTAATTTCTTTCTTTAGTGATTTTAAGTTTTGTCAAACACATCTGTTACTTCTTTGTTTATATTTACCTCGAAGTATTTAATGCTATTTGTAGCTATTATAAAGGGTAATGTTTCCCTTATTTATTTTTCTGACTGTCTTTAGTATATAAAAGGGCTACTGACTTCTTTGAATCAATTTTACATCCTGTTGCATTGCGGAATGTGTTTATCAGCTGTAGAAGTTCCCTGGTAGAATTTTATGGGTTACTTATGTATACAATCATATCATTTGCAAATAAAGATAGCTTCACCTCTTCTTTTCCAATTTTTATCCCCTTAATCTCTTTTTGTTTTCTCATTTCTTTAGCTTAAACTTTGAAAACTATATTGAATAGATAAGGGAAGAGGAGACAGCCTTGTCTATTTCCTGATTTTAGTGAGATTGCTTTGAATTTAGTTTGATGTTGGTCATTGGCTTTTGGTAAATTGCCTTTATTATGCTTAGAAATTTTTCCTGTATTCCTGATCTTTCCAGGACTTTTATCATAATTTAGTGTTGGATTTTGTCAAAGGGTTTTTCAGGATCGAAGGAGATGATCGTGTATATTTTTTCCCTCAATTTGTTTATATAATGGATGAAAGTTACAGTTTTTCATATGTTGAAGTATCTCCGCATTTCTTGAATGAAGTCTACTTGAACATGGTGGATGATTTTTTTATATGCTGTTGTATACGGTTTGCCAGAATTGTGTTGACCATTTTTGCATCAATGCTCATGAGAGAGATTGGTCTATAGTTCTCTTTCTTAGTTGCACCTTTGAGTGGCTTGGTTATCATGTTGATTTTGGCCTCATAAAGAGTTTGGCAGGTTTCTGTCAATTTCCACTATATGGAACAGTTTGTTGAGTATTGGTATGTTATTCTTTGAATGTCTGGTAGATTTCTACAGTGAAACCATCTGGTCCTAGGCTTTTTTTATTTGGGAGACTTCTAATATCAGCTTCAATTTCCCTTGGTTTTATATGTCTGTGTATGTCTTTAATCTATTTTTGATTTAATTTTTTGTAACTGCTTTTTGTCCAGAAAGCTGTTCATTTCTTTTAGGTTTTCCATTTTAGTAGAGTATGTATTTTCAAAGTATAACCTAATAATTCTCTGGATTTCTTGCGTGCCTTTCTTTATGTCCCCCTTTCCATTTCTGATACTGTTAATTTGAATACTCTTTCTCTGTCTTTTGGTTAGTTTGGATAAGGGTTTGTTTATCTTGTTGACTTTCTCAAAGAACCAACTTTTTGATCCATTGATTCTTTGTATTGTACTCTTTGTTTCTATCGTGCTGATTTCAGCCCTAAGTTTCATGATTTGCTGCCTTCTATTCCTTCTAGGTCAGTTTGCTTCTAATTGTTTTAAGGCCCTGAAATTTTATTTTTATGTTATATATTCCACTAAGACAATTTTCCCAAGAATTTGGAATATTACAAAATAGAATTTGTAAATATAAGAGGCAATTTTGGTAAAATGTAGCTTTAGTGAGTTACAGATCACACCATGAAGGTTATTGAATTTTAATGTGAAATAGTTTATTATATGTTTGGGTTTACAAGTATTACCATGATCAATGTAGAGCATATTCATTATATGCAAAAGTACTCCATATCCATTTGTTGTCTTTCCCAAGTCACGCAGATAACTTCTGCAAGTCCAGTGTAACCCGAATTTCTCTAATTGCTTACATAGTATCCCTTGTCTCTAACACTCATGTCCTTTTTGATTTCAGACAATTTTAGATATTGTAATGTTTATTTATATCTAGTGAATTATTTGGGTAATTATTTTATTTAATAAAATTACAGCTTTTCATAAATGAATTTTGTATGCATACTGCATTTAATATTATACACACTTCTTTTTGTGCCTGCATCATAAATGTGTTCAGGCTTATAATTTGCAGAGTTCTTCCATGGAACATTTTTTAATTTTGAATTTTTAGATTATATTTAATCAACATGTATATATTTTCTTATTCAATAAATTTATGTTGATAGTTCCAAACATTATTCAGTTTTTATGATATACCTGTTTCTTGTAACAATTAATTTTTTAAATGTTTTTCGTGCATGTGTTTGGGCATGCACATGGAATTTTATCTTTGGATACGCATGCATATTTATGTGTGTTTGTATGCCAAAGCCTGTGTTTAAAGACAGAAATCTTCAGTCACTCAGTGCCTTGCCTTATTTATATTTTTCATAAGTCAAATGCCATTGATTAGCTGGATTGACTGGCCTGCAAGCCACATGCATATCCTCTACTGAATCATTTATATCCTGGCTGTTCAAATTAAGGCTCTCATACCTGAAAGTAGGTCCTTATCAAACTGTACCATTTTGTAGTGGGATTATGTTATGTTGTTACTGTTTGCTGTCACTGTAAATGTTTATCCCACTTATGGGTTATATAAAAGTTGGTAGGCTAAAGGCAGACAGGAAGTGTGTATGGTGCTACCAGGCTAAGAAAAATCAGGAATATCTCAGAGCAGAGACAGATGCCAGACAGCTCAGAGCCACCAGAGAGACAATGTAAAAGCCAGGAGACACAGAAAAGAAGTTTCAGAGCTGCACTGAGAAAAGGTTCTGAGCCACATGGCTTAACAAGATGGGATGACTTCAGGTGAAGGAGTTAACAAGTTATGTGCCTGAACCCTAGGTCAATCAGTGTAAAAATAATATAAACCTGTGTGTGATTATTTGAAGCTAAGCAGGGTTGAGTGTGTGTTCAAGCCTCTGAGCAAGACAGGAAAGGCTCCAGAAACATATTACAAATGGCTACTCAACATAGGTGATATATACCCATATAAAACTTGAGAAAGATTAAAAATAGTTGTAGAACACAGAATCAGAGCCAAAAAATATCTTCTGGGAATTGTATCTGTCACATGAACCTGGTGAGGCATAGGTGCTTGGGTTTGAATTAAAAATGGCGGGCCTTTAGAGTGCAGTTTAAATGTTGTAACAAGGCCAGTTCTTGAGCTTCAACATAAGAAATAAGCTGCTTATGGTGGATAAAATGTTTCTGTTCTCATAGCAAAAGGGAACACAGTCATAGATTAGATGGATTCTTAGTAGCGGTTTCTTGGATCAGCACTGTTTGCTGAATGCAAGCAGAGCTTTAGCTTTTTTAGCTGAAATTTCCTGATTCAACCTTAGAGGCAAAACACTTGTAAGTCTTTTAAGGGGCTTTGCTGCCAAATACTTAAATGAAGGTAATGAGCAGCAGATGGCAGTGCTTTAATTGGTGATTATACAAACCCTAAAATTTCCCAGTGATAATTGTATCTGATAATTACCTAAAAAGCTAAACTTCAGCTACATTAGAAGCTGAGTGGAACCCTGTAGCCACCCTAGTGACACGTTTAATCCTTAGCCATAATTTGGAAGAGTAAAGGTGTGGTCTGAAGCAGTAATTAATAAAGGGAGCTGGGTGGAGTCAGCCACCCTAGTGAAGTATTAATCCTTAGCTACATCATGGAAGATTAAATATGTGGGCAGAAATAGAAAGAAATAGAACTGGGTGGGTCAACCACCCTAGCCAATCAAAGGTGTGGTCAGAAACAGAAAGATAACAGTTATACAGTAGAGATAAAATTAAAAATTTAATTGTCTAAAGCAGACAGAAAATGTGGGTGGGGCTACGATGCTAAGAAAAGTCAGGAATATCTCAGAACAGGGACAGATAACAAACACCAGAGGCAATGAAGTTTTAAGGAGACTCAGAGGAAAAAAAAAAAGTTGAAATGCTGCTCTGAGAAAAGTACTGGGACACAAGGCTGAAAAAGATGGGTCGAGTTGAAGCAGCTACCAAGTTTTATGTCTGGGTCCTAGATCAAGCAGTGTAAAAATAATATTAACATGTGTGTGATTATTTGAGGCTAAGGAGGCTAAGGGTGGGTCCAAACCTCTAAGCATGACAGGAAAGGCTGGCCCAGAAACATAATACAACACCATTTTTCCAACTTTAAATTTCACTTACTAAAATGTTATTATAATCAATTTTAAATTTATTTTATAAACCCAGATATAAATATATTTTATATGCAACAGTCTTGCTTGATTCTAGTTTTTTCACATATAATATATTCATATTTCTATAAAATGCATTTCTATTGTATATATTTACATGTAGCAATTTTAAAAGGAGAAATAAATTCTTGATAACATATTGCCAAATTCCTTTTATGAGGCCACAATTACCCTAATTCCCTAGCCACCCAAAGACACAACAAAAAAGCAGAACTACAGACCAATCTCCCTCATGAATATTGATGCTAAAATTCTAAAAAAATTTTAGCAAATCGTATACAACAATGTATAAAAAATATTATCCACCACGACCAAATAGGCTTCATCTCAGAAATGCAGGGCTGGTTTAACATACAAAAAACCATAAACGTTATCCATCAAATAAACAAACTAAAGGAACAAAACCACATGATCATATCCTTAGATGCTGAAAAAGCCTTTGACAAAATCCAACACTCCTTTATGATTAAAGCTCTGGAGAGATCAGGAATACAGGGATAATATCAAAATGTAATAAAGATAATTTACAGGAATTCGACAGCCAGTATCAAACTTAATGGAGAAAAACTCAAAGCAATCCCATTAAAATCAGGAACTAGACAAGGATGTCCTCTCTCCCCTTATCTATTCAATATAGTTCTCGAAGTTTTAGCTAAAGCAATAAGAGAATGAAAGGAGATTAAGGGCATACAAATTGGAAAAGAAGAAGTGAAACTATTTTATTTGCAGATGATATGACTGCATACATAAGTGACCCACAAAATTCTTCCAAGGAACTGCTATGGCTGATAAACACCTTCAGCAATGTAGCAGGATACAAGATTAACTCAAAGAAATCAGTATACACTAAAGATAGAAGAGCTGAAAAAGAAATAAGGGAAACATTACCCTTCATAATAGCTACAAATAGTATTAAATACCTTGGAGTAACTATAACCAAAGAAGTACAGGCCTATTTGACAAAAATTTTAAATCACTGAAGAAAGAAATTGAAGAGGATATCAGAAAATGGAAAGCTCTCCCATGTTCCTGGATAGGTAGGATCAACATAGTAAAAATGGCAATTTTACCAATAACAATCTACAGATTCAATACACTGCCCATCAAAATCTCAATACAATATTTTTTGGACCTTGAAAGAACAATACTCAATTTCATTTGTAATAACAGAAAAGCTAGGATTGCCAAAACAATTTGACTCAACAAAAGAACCTCAGGAGGTATCACCATCCCTGACTTCAAGTTATACTATTGAGCTACAGTAATAAAAACAGCCTGGGACTGGCATAAAAACAGACTTGTGGATCAATGGAATAGAATTGAGGATCCAGACATTAACCCAAAAACCTATGAACACCTGATCTTCGACAAAGAGGCCCAAAATATTCAATGGAAAAAGGATAGTATATTTAACAAATGGTACTGGCATAGCTGGAAGGAAGTGTGTAGAAAAATACAAATAGATCCGAGCCTGTCACCCTGCACAAAACTCAAATTCAAGTAGATCAAAGACCTCAACATAAACCCAGCCACTTTAACCTTAATAGAAAAGAAAGTGCGAAATATGCTTCTACCAATTTGCACGGGCGACCACTTCCTAAATATAACAACAGTGGCACAGGCACTAAAATCAACAATCAATAAGTGGGATCTCCTGAAACTGAGAAGCTTTTTGTAAAGCCAAGGACACTGTCAATAGTACAAAACAACAGCCTACAGAATGGGAAAAGATTTTCACCAATCCTACAAGTGATATAGGACTGATCTCTAAGATATATAAAGAACTCAAGAATCTAGAGCCCAAATCTTGAATAATTCCACATAGCACTTATTATACTTTTTATTGAGTATTTTTTATTCATTTTCCATAAGAACCACAGATTCCCCTGTCATTTTTCCTCATGCTCCCCCCTAGGCTTCCTCCCCCAACTCACTCTCCTTTACCTCCTCCAAAAACAAAAGGCTTCCCAAGAGGATTCTGTAAAGACCGTATATTCAATTGAGTTAAGTCCAAGTCCCTCCACCCTGCATCATAGTTTTGCAAAATGTTACTCTATAGGTAACAGCCTTCAAAAAACAATCATATACCAAGGATGAATCTCCCAAAGTCCCTTTAAGTAGACCAAGCTACAAAATTGTTTCCCATATCCAGATGGCATAGTCCAGTCCCATGCAGGCTCTACTGCTGTAGGTTTGAAGTTCTTGAGTTCTTACTAGCTTGATTTGGTTGTCTCTGTAGATTTTCACAAAAGATTTTACGATTTTGAGCCCTCTACTCCTTGCTCATAGTATTCTCTCTTTCCTGTCTTTGACATGACACCAAGGCCTGGTGCTTGGCTGTGGATCTGCATCTGTTTTCATCAATTATTCAATG
The DNA here is from genome assembly GCA_004025045.1 of Sigmodon hispidus. Classification (NCBI taxonomy): domain Eukaryota; kingdom Metazoa; phylum Chordata; class Mammalia; order Rodentia; family Cricetidae; genus Sigmodon; species Sigmodon hispidus. The sequence goes on along the minus strand of PVIH01019348.1, from coordinate 28,726 downwards.
AAGGCTCTATGATGACAGAGTATTCTCCAGTCTGATTACCTAGAAAGGCCAGCTCAGATATACTATCCACTGTAGCTAGTAGTCTAAGCTGGGACCATCCTTGTGTATACCTGGAAACTTCTCTAGCACCAGAGTTTTGTGTGTGTGTGTGTGTGTGTGTGTGTGTGTGTGTGTGTGTGTGTGTGTGTGTATGTTTGTTTTATAACTCTATGATTTTTTTATGACGAAGATACCTCTTCATTGTTCTTCTACTCTGTCCTTGTTCAGCTTAAGCAACCCATTCCCTATGCTTCATCCCTTCTCCACTCTCATTTATCCTACCCATTTGATCTCAGTTTACACAGGAAATCTCATATATTTACCCTAAGCAAGACAAGCCATGCTTCCTTCTTAAAGTCCTCTTTGTTAACTAGTTTTTAGGGAACTAAGAGTTGTAGTCTGGAATCTTTTACTTTATACCAATATCCAGTAATGAGTGAGCACATGCTGTGTTTTTCTTTCTGAGTCTGGGTTACCTCACTCAGGATGATATTTTCTAGTGCCATGTATTTGCCTGAAAGTGTCATTATTTTTACTGTTGACTAATATTCCTTTGTGTTAATGTACCACATGTTCTTTATCCATCTTCTGTGGAGGGGCATCTAGATTGTTTCCAGGTTCCAGCTATTACAAATAATGCTGCTATAAACATAGATGAGCAAATGTCCTTGTGATATCATTGAGTATACCTTGGGTATATGTGAATTTTTAATACCACATCTTACACTCTTGAGAAGAAATTATTCTTTTTATAAAAGTCGTCCATGTCTTAAGATTTTTCTGTGTATATTTATAATTATTTTAAAAACAATATATTTCTGAAATCAAATAATGTATGTATATGATCTTTACAAGTCACAATTGCAAGACAATGAATCAATTTTGTATGTCTATATAGAATTGTAAATAAGAGCACATATACAATTACTATTAAATAATAAAATTGCCACTGCATGTTATTCTATTATATAGAGTAATATTGGTTTTGATCTGATAGAAGATATCACACTTCTCAACATACATGCCAACATATTTTTATTTTTGTATTATTTAAATAATTGATTTTTAAGAATTTTACTAGATGAAAAAAGAATTATGAAAGCATATTGCCTTTTGTATCAACTTACTACAAATATTTCCACTTTTACATTTTCCAATGAGAAATAAATGATTACCCAATATTATACACTATCATTCTGAAGAATTTTCTTGGGCATTTGTGGATGATAAATCATTTGACAACTGTTTTGTTTCTTTTCAAAACTTTGCATATTCATGTCACTCTTATAACTTTCTATATTTCTGATAAATTTTTGTTTGTTTTAGAGACACATTTATTCTATTAGACTATTAGACTAATTGCATTTAGACTATTACATTTAGCATTCAGCAGCATGGGTACAAAATGGTATATAAAAAAACCCTTTGTTGAAATGCTTTACACTTCATTAATAAACTACAATAACCAGTTATACAATTAGACACAAATACAGTCCTGGGAATTTTTTTGTCTTACACATGAGTGTTGTGGAAAACATGTCTTCTTTGTAGTGGCTAGGACCTGCAACCACTGTGCTTGACTGAGTTTACAACTATGTTGTAACCTATAGCTTCCCTGTCTTTTCTCTGGCTCTCTTCTCTTGCTATACATTGTGTCATGCATGTGACAAGCACCTCCTGCCACTGACATGGCTGCTGCTCCTGGAAGCACCATAGAAATCTCAACTGGTTTTCTTGTTTAGCAAAGTACTGTTCCTGCCACCATAGAGCCCAGCACTTCTGCCTCTAAAGTTTCCTCCATTTATTGGCCCCAAATTTGAAGACTGAATGTTATAATTACCAAAATCATAGCTTCCCCCAGCTTCATAATTGCTTCCTTCACTGCCAAAAGCATTATAGCCATCCTCACTTCTACCATATCCATCATCACTATAGCTTCTCCAGAAGTCACAACCGCTGAAGTATCCTCCTTGACCAAAATTGTCATTGCCTCAAAAACTGCCCCAATGACAACTACCAAAACTTCTGGAAACACTTTGACCTCTTTGGCTGGACAAAGTAGTAGCCATCTTTGCTTTGACAGGGCTTGTCTTACTTCACATTGTGACCATTCAGAGTATGGCATTTCTGAATTAACAATCTTATCCACAGAGTCATGATAGTCAAAGGTGAGAAAAACTAACCCTCTCTTTTTCCCACTGCCTCTGTCAGTCATGATTTCAATCACTTCCATTTTTTCATATTACTTAAAATAATCTCACAGGTGATGCTCTTATAGTCAATCATATGTAAGAAGATTTTTTTTAAATAAAACATCTCTTATTTATTTTTGTTTCTATATTTAAACACTTTAATTTACAGTGTGTGTGTGTTGACATGACATGCTAATAGAGGTGAAAAACTGTGCATGGGAGTCTCCCTCAACCATGTAGGATGTATGACTGAATTTTAGGCTAAGGCTTAAAGGCAAGAATGTTTATGAAGTGATCCATCTCTCTGGCCTTCAGCCCTATTTTATTTAGATTCAAAGTACTTCTCTATGTTTCTATTACTTACAAATGATAGACTTTGTGGATATTTACAATACTTATTTACATCAAATTTGTTTTTAAAAATATATTTATTTATTTTTAAGTAATAAACATAAATGGCAGTTTCTTAACCAAATTAAACAAAAACAAGGGAAGACCAACTTCAATAAAACTAGAAATTGAAACACAAACATTATAACAGATTTGAATGAAATTCCCAAAAATCATGAGGACATACATTATAAATTTGTTTTGATCCACTGAACATTCTGACAAAAACCGATGAGTTTTTAGATAGCAAAATTAAACCTAAAATCAATAAATGACTTTAAACAAATACATATTTGTACCCTTGAAGTATTTAAAATAATAATAAAATACTCCATACTAAAAATATAAAACAGCAATAACAAAAGCAAACACAAGAAAATATGAACTTACTACTGAATTCTACTATAACTTAAAAAACTATGACAAATACATATCATATCATTCCATAAAATTTAAAAAATAAACCAAGCCTTTAAAAGTTACAAAGCCAGAAAACCCTGATATTAATCATAGTATTTCTTTTTCCTTTTTAAAAAAATTTATCATATATATTTACTATTTGGTGATTTTACATCAGGCACACCATCACACTCAGATATCAGATCTCTCAGTATCATGCCCACTCTTATGATCTCCCCATTTATAAACCTGCCCATTCATGCTGCTCATTTGCTTAATGGGGCATAATTAAACCCCTTGTGGCCAGACCCTTAAAGAAAACAAGTCTTTCCTTACCCACCTCTTTCCAGAAGCCATCAATGCAGAGGTGAGGCATTGTGTCATTTAGCTACGTTCTAGTCTTGAGTTCTTGTGTACAATGACATCACTCTCTTTTTATATATTTTTCTAAAAGGCCATTAATGACTGAGTACATCCCCTGATATACTTTCTGGGATTGTGATACCTCACTCTGGAGAATATCCTCCATATCCATCCATTTGCCTGCAAATTTTAGAGTATCATTATTTTTCTTACTGCTGAGTAGTAGATGTACCACAGCTTGTTAACCCATTCCTCAGTTGAAGGGCATCTAGGTTGTTTCCAGGTTCTTGCTATTATGAATAATACTGCCTTGAACATAGTCGAGCTAATGCTTTTGAGGTATGACATGCATCCTTAAGGTATATGCCTAAGAGTGGTATTGCTGGACCTTTGGGGAGATTGATTCCCAGTTTTCTGAGAAACCACCATACTGCATTCCAGAGTGGCTGAACAAGTTTACACTTCCAGCAACAATGGAGGAGCATTTCCCTTGCTCCACATCCTCTCCAATATAGGCTCTCATCTGTGTTTTTAATCTTGATCATTTTGACATGTGTAAGATGGAATCTCAAAGTTATTTTGATCTGAATTTTTCTGATGGCAAAAGATGTTGAACACTTTTTCATGTGCCTTTCAGCCATTTTTAATTCTTCTGCTGTGAAGTTCCATTTTAGTTCAGAACCCCATTTTTTAATTGAACTATTAAGGGTTTTGGGCTCTAGTTTCTTGGGTTCTCTATATATTTAGAGATCAATTTTCTGTCGCTTATAAGGTTGGTAAAAATCTTTTCCCTTTTTGTAGGCTGTAATGTTGTCTTATTGACTGTGTCCTAGGCCTTAGAGAAACTTCTCAATTTCAGGAGGTCCCACATATTGATTGTTATTCTTAGTATCTGTGCTACTGGTGTTGTATTTAAAAAGTGGTCACCAGTGCCAATGCTTTGGAAGGTATTACCTCCTTTCTTTTCTATCAAGTTCTGTGTAGCTGGGTTTATGTTTATCTTGGTGTTCATACATTTAATGTCTCATATTTCTACTGGGTTCTGTTAATCATTAAGTTATTATCCATTGTCCATTTTATTATATATATATACATATATATACATGTGTGTATGTGTACATGTGTGTGTGTATGTGTGCATACATGTGTGTGTGCATGCATGCATGCATGCATTTGTGTGTGACTGTATGCTTGGTATGAATAGATGAATCTGTCTTAAATTTTATAGTTATTTCTTCTGGAATCCCTGACATTGTTTAGATACTGATTAAAATCTTAACATGTTATTCTAATTACCTATTACTTAGAATGTAATAAAATAATATTTCAATTACTATATGCTTTATAGTCACTTTCTTAGTTTTTGTTATAATTTTAACCATTTATTAAGTCTCCAAATTTGATGATAAATGTAACATTTACATCTTTTGAAATAAAGCTATTTTATTATTTGATCACATGTCATGGAGAATAGTTGGTCTGTGTACTAAAATTGTGTAACCCGCTGCTAGTTTCTAAGAAGGTCTACTATCTTCTTCCTGTGAACTTGAATACTTTCTCATATTTTGTTGTCAAAGTAATTATTTTACATCTTCATTGAGCATCCTTAATGAGTTGAAAAATTCAAGTTCTGATCTAAGTATTACTGATTACATTTTTTAATTATGTAAGTAATAGTTTTGCCAACTTTAGGGAAACTTGTCCTCTCGCACATGTGAAGTTTCCAGTGTTACTTTTTAGAGAATAAAATGTTATGCAGGAATAGGTTAACCATGGATGACATTGATTGAGTAGGACTTTGTGACAACTTCATGCTTTGATATTCTCTACAGCTAGTCAGCTGATCTACATGACTCATTTTTCTTTGCTGTAGTACAACTCTAAACAAAAATTTCCAATACTTTTCTGATAGTCTTTTAGATAAATAAATTATTCCAGAAATTCATAGAATAAAATTTAAGTTCTTGGCAGTGGGTAAGGGGATCCAGTTTTGAGGCTTACACTGACATCATGAAGACTTTTCTTAGCTGTCTGTTTGCATGATTATATGCTTTAATTATACATTTTTAAAGGTCAAGCTTGTAGCTGTCAGACATCTTGCAACTGCTTCCTACAAAATTTTTTATTGTTTGATACTGTACTCTTTAGCTTAGCTTTCTTAGAAATAAATAAATTGGCCACAGTCTCCTTATAGCTGGCAACCAGAGTACCTTTGCTCTCAAGCGTCCTCTGTTTTATTTCTCCAAAGCTCGTATAAAGATTAGTGTTTGTCCACTTCTCTCAAAGTGGTATTCCTTCTTTATGAATTGATTACTGGGTTGGGACAATAGTTTTTAGTCTTCTAATTTTAATTTGACCTTAACATGTCTTGTGTACTATGACAGTGAAGTGAGAAGAATGACAAAACAAGATTTCTTATTGTTTGACATTACTAATTCCTTCCTAAAGGGGAATACTGTACTCACAAGGAAACACTGTTCTCTCAGCTATTTCATGGATTATAATTTTTGCACTTTAAATATATAAAAAGAGGTGATGAGATTAACACTGACTAGCCTTTAATTTTTTGAAGATACAAAAATATTAGGCTAGGAGCAACATCGGATGGGACCTTAGTTATTGACTTCATTTGTTTAGGTGTTGTTTGCTTAGTGAAAGGAGATAGAAATAGCAGGTTACATCACAGAGATGTCAGCCTCAAGTTCTTTCCATTATGGTTCAGCAAATTGCTTTCTTTTTTTGTAAGTTTTCCTTATTTTCCTACCTTAGGAAGTATAGTTACTTTATATGTGTGTTAACATGAAAAGAAATGTTTGATTACTGCATTTAGAAAATTTTGTGCATAATAATCATTTTCAAAATATCCAAAGCATTTTTTCTTTTCTTTTTTATATTTTTCATTCCCGTTGATATTTGTAGTCATTTTTATTTTCATTTTTTCCTTTTATTATTATTACTATTATGAACAAAGATGTCACACTTTCTAACCTTTTATATCCTTATTCAAGGTCCCTTCCCACTCCCACCACATTAGGTCATTCTTTCTTCTCCACAAATGGGGATTTGTGTGGTCATTTTTAAAAGAGATCTAATTAATAACAACATAATCAAGGGGTACTAAACCTACAGTGAATAACTTACACAATCCTCAACTTCACAAAACACTCTATAGATCATAAATGATAATCCTAATCAACATATGTGAACCCAAACAAAAGAAACACTAATATACTGAAATATGGCATACCCACCATGTCATATATTCCAACCCAGATGTACATTCAGATTAACTTCAGATGCAGTTTTAATAAGAAAATCAACACATGTGTAAAGGATTGGCAGAAGAATTCCAGAGGTGTATGACCCTTTGTAATTTAAGTATAGGATTAGTTATTTAGCTCTTCATATACCAAAATCTAAACAAAGCACTACCTCAGATCATCTTCAAGTAAACTCTAGCATTCACTGCTATATTACTGTACAGAAAAAAAACATTAGAGACAGGTATTTTCAGCCTATTAGATATAAATAGCATCTGTCATGACTCCATCTTCATATCTTTTTTTTTTATTTTCAATATTCAGTCATGGGTTATATCAAAGTTATATACTAAGCAAATGTTACTTGCTGATGATGTTTGAAAATATGGCAGAATGTTCAGGAAATTAAGATTCAATTAAATGTTTATGGTATCTTAAATAATTGTCATATTTTATAGCTCTTTTTTCAAAATTATTGTTTCTCATTTACTTGAAATAGTATTTTAGCATCTTTCTAAATATGGATTTAGACATTATGCTTACATCAAATATACATAATGCATGTTGGATAATTTTAAGGGTTGTCAAGTAACTGAGAAAAATATTTGTATCCATTCTTGGTTTTTCAGCAATTATAAATAATTGCATTGATACCAGGTAAGGCAGTATAATAAACAGCAAAAATAGAATTATCCTGCACAAAATATATTTTATAGCAGAAACAATAAAAACAATTGTTATTGCTTAATTTGTACTATAAGGTCTATTATTTCTTATGGATTTTAATTAATTTATTAAATTATAGAGATTAAAATTATATATTAACTTAATTGTCTAACATATTTATAGCTAATTTAGCCACATCATTTCTACTGTATGCATTAAAACAGGTACTCAATACTTTTACATCAATAATAAAACATCTACTGAGATCATTACCTTAAGGAGTGCTAATTTAAATGCAAATCAATTCTTCTGAGATAAAGAACATTCAACAATTAAATACTACTCTCTGACACGAACTTTATTTCAACATAATTCATTCTTTAGACATTTGGTTATTATGTGGCTCCTGTACCATATCTGAATAGCTATGTTTAAAATCAATTAACTTTGAATTTCTTATGTAGCATGTTATTTTTGCTTTGATTCTTAAAAGAAATAAATGTTAATTTGTGATTTTTGTGATAGAATTAAAATTTTCTACCAATACTAAACAATATGCTATAAAATATAAGACTTTTTTCCAGTCATATGGATTTTAATTTTTATATACAGGACGTTAAATTTTTTCATGTTGCAGAAAAGTGTTAAGGTAATTAAAAACTGACAAATAAAACAAAGTCCTAAATGTGCTATTTTTTTGACTTCTAAAGTGTATCTAAATACATTAATTATACTATGTAAATTATATTGTGTAAGGAGATCTAAAATGAAAGATTAATGGTAATAAAACTATTGAGAAATGTTACTTTAGTGCATAACTATTTTACTTTAATACCTGAAGGCAAAAATAAAAATTACAAAGGTTCAGTCAGCAGACAAAATTATCTATTGATTGCCCACCAATGGACATGTTTTATTATAATAAGTTTCTTATTTTCCTCCTGGGTGTTAGTATATCAAAAAATCATTTAATAACATAATTTCTAAGTGAGGACTATCTTCTAAATAAGTTTCCTTTTGTTTGTATGTATAACACTAATAATCAAAGAAAAAGGAGCTATTACCAATAGTAGTGGGCACAGGGAGGTATTGTGGGGAGGGAACCTAGGAAAGACTAACAGGAAAGGGATGACAGAAAGGAATAAAATTATACCTAAACTGAAAATATTAAAAATAAATAAAAATTAAAAGTGAAGATGGTTCTTTATAGTTAAGATAGTGAATTGCTTGCTGTTTCATTCTCTTTAAAAGTACTTACCTCCTTACATCATGGCAAGTAACTGTGGGACAGAAAAGACTTCTTCTGGTTCATTTTCAATGCTGATAGTGTAAGAAAAAACTAGAAACTGCATGTAAAATTATTTTTTGAATCCTTACAAAATGACAAGTGAAAATATGAATTCTAAAGAAGTGTGATAAATGTTAAACTCTTGAAATATGTTGGTCCAATATTAATATACATATTTAATTTTTAAATGTTTATCCTCTACATATGCATCTACATATGTATTTATGAAAGTGTGGACTTTCTATGTAATGTATGTAATTTATTATATGTATACACAGTTTTTTGTGTATGAAGAAGAAATCCATTTTTTAACATAGTGGCAATGTGTTACATTGAATATAAGAAACTAAATTAATACAAAACTTCAATAACAAATATTTAGTCATCTTTCTTTATATGAAAGATTGTAAATTTTATACCTCACTACTTCTGAGAATTTCTGAAGAGTTCTGGTCATAAGTCATATAATGTTTATTTTGTGTTCCATGGCCCCCACAGAAACCAAGATTTTTAATCAGCAAAACTTTTATTTATGTAATGAGCAACAATTCTCCACTGATATGTAACTTGAAGGGAAATCAAACAATTGCTCAATTATCAATGATCTGTCACTCTACATTGACCATTCTGTGTATTTGTGTGTGTGTACATGTGTGTGTCAGAGAGAGAGAGATAGAGAGAGAGAGAGAGAGAAAGAGAGACAGAGACAGAGACAGTGACAGAGGATAGAGAGAGAACAGCATGTGTTGAGTGATTTATAACCATGGGAAGTTTATAAAATGGGACATAGGAAATTATGTGTCCTTTATTATGAGACAATATGTATATATGGCTGTTTAGTAGTGTAGGGTCATTATTGGTATCTTCATTATTCTAAAATCTGTTAGGATGGCCTCAATGTTCCTTTGTGCTTGATATTCATATTTCATCTGATGCTTTTGCTTATTTTTCTGATGTAATTGTCTTATACAATTAAAAGTGTCCTGTACATGCATTTGAGTCATAGTATGGGTAAAGATACTTAAAAGCCTTCCACTTAAAAGTTAAATCCCATAATCTGCAGATTATTTAAGTATCCCTTAAATCAAGGTGATAGACTCAATGAAAAGAACTGTATCCTCTGTGTCCCTGCTTTAAATCATAAGACACCTCAGTTAAAGAGCCTAAGCTTTGGCAACAGTTATGGTGAGCCCTGTGATTTATGTACATTATCTAATTTTCCACTTATGCCTTAATCAGATTAGAAAGCTAAATCAGTTCCAGGAGAGACTGTAATATGTTCAAGGTCACATATCTTGTAAGTAGTAAAGTCAGAATTAAAGCACACTTCTGCCAGATTTGAAGTCTCTGCTTTCCTTATAATGAAAATCTACTTCCTTTCAGAAAATATTATTTAGTTATAAGACTCCTGCAAAAGTGGTATTCAATTCAATTAGGAAGAAAATTACCTAACCTTGAAGAAAAAAAAATGGTGAATATCTTCAGAGTTAAAGAAAAATTAAAATGTCAATTCTATAGATAACACTAGGAAAAAAAATTTAATCATGATATTTTTATTTAAAAGCTTAATCACTAACTGTTCTTAAAGTGTATTAAACATAAGTTGGTTATCATTAGTTTTTTTGTCAACCTCATCTTATACCTAATAAGCACATTAAAAAATATAGACTGGTGTTGGGGACATCATGAGTGTTTATAAAAACATTTAAATCTGTTTCTTAAAATCCTAATCCATTTAGAAAAATAACTTTAATATAATCATGTCATTAAATCACAAAACTGGAAATTGCATTAACAGCAGGATGCTATATTTTATTGAGGGCAAACAGCAGGGTTGCTGCTAATGAGAGCATCATCAACCTAGCAAAAGGTCAGTCTGAAGAGTGCTTACCCAACATCATCCTAAGTAGTTTTATATTTTCCCCCATGACATAACACTCTACTTCTAGTCTAGACTCATACTTGCCTATGCAACTCAGTTTCACTAATATGGGAATAATTACATCATTATAAAATATATGTTGTATTTAGTGTCTGTTATAAAGAATTTCTTTTTCTATAAAGGGTATCATTATAATTTTGAAGATACAATCTTTTCAGAATGCATTATATTTTAGTGTCTTTACCAATCAGAGTCCTCTGAGTTGGAATTCTATTTTGATTTACAAATGAGAAGTTTCATTTGGGTTTAGAAAGTCTTGAGAACACACAGACTAGATTTTTATTCCTAGGGTCTAACCCTAACCCTAACCCTATTTTGAGTGGGCTCTTCTTAGCAAAAGATAAAATAGTGATCAAAATAAAGTAAATTTTGTGGGTATTCTCACAAAACAGTGTTAGTGCTTAATTTTGAATTAAAGATATTGAAAGAATTGTAACAATTAATGTTCTTTTTCTTTCTTATTTGAAAATTAGGACAGCCTAGGTCATTGAACATTTGATAACAATCACACTACTAATGACACTAAGTATTTACAGTAAAGTATTTGGAATGAAGACAATGAAAAACTTGATTTCATCTCCGGATATTTTGTTTAGAAGAGCAAATAATTACTCACATAAATAATAGTAATAATAACTTCATATTAATTTACATAAATCAAATCCTTGGTATCTCATTGAACAAAGCAGACATATTTACCTCATTATTGCTAAAATTAAGAATTCAAGAAACTTCCAAAGATACTATGAGAGAGAAAAATGATTAATATTTTATTTCCATAGCACTGTGTTGGTTAATTTTGGTTAGAGTTTATCTTGCCCATGACACTCTGATCTTGGCTCAAGTGTTGTGGTAAAGGTGTCTTTAGATAAGACAAATATCTATAAATTCATGGATTTTTAACTAAAAGAGCAGAGTACTCTTTGATGCTACCTAGTTGTCTTTTCCTGCTTCATACTTTTGTCAAGTAAAGAACTGCAGGATGAGAAATTTGCACTTATAGTACACAGCAAGGATTTCTTGGTAGTAAAGGTAACACTCTACATAGTACAGAGAAGCAGACTACTGGTCACAGTAGGTGGCTAATGTCAGAATCCATTTAACCCCATGGGTGTCTTGGGAATTTATATTCTATTAGGTAGGCTATGGAACAGTATTTCCTTGTAGAGAGCTGTGTGCAGCCGCGCCTTAAAGATGGTGCTGGCTTCTGCCCTCCACCATCCCGATGGTGAGTGCTCTCAGTGATAAACAACTCCATATTTGGCTAAGGCTAAGAATCTGGCTTGCCTCCACTTACCTGGGCCTACCGGTGGCTGCCCAGAGGCTGTTTGGGCCACGGGCAGGTTTCCCAGGGGTCACAGTCAGTCAGAAGTCAGAAATCAAGGTTCCTGAATAAACTGCTGAAAGAAGAGCCTGGTGTTGCATCTTTCTTGCTGGTCGAGGTGGTTGTGACATTTCCTCTCCCTTTTAGGACCTCTGTAGCAGGCTAGGATGCTATACTGGTGGAGCTTCAAGGGGAGAGATCAGACTGTGTTTCTATGTGTGGACCCCCTGAGGAACACCTAACCCAGACATGACATTGCAATAAAGAAATAAGATGAACCTGGAGTGGATGCTGATTTGATACACCTTGGGACATCTTGACCCTTTGGGGGATGGGATGGGGGGATGGGGAAGAGGGAGGCTGAAGGCAGACAAGGAGAGATTGGGAGGGGGAAAGGAGGGAGAACAATGGGATACATGAAAAAAAGACTGTGTTTTCTAAATATAAATTAATAAATAATAATAAGAGTAATAAGAATCTGACTTAATTCGGTAAGGACAAGAACTTTAAATTTTTCTCTAAAAAGGACCGCTGGTAGGGTTTTGGAAATCCCCATCAATAACCTGCATGGACTAGAATTTGGAAATAAGGTATTTAGGATTAAAACAAAAGTAGTTAAAGCCCAAGTGAGATAATACATTGACTTTTTAGCTAAATACAGATATCTCACTTTCTTTTTGCTTTCTAATACCATAATTTGAATGTCTCTCCTCCAAAACGAAAGTAGGACATTAGAGCAATAAGATGGTTTTTTGTTGTTGTTGCTGTTGTTATTGTTTTTTAAAACTTGTCATTCCCTGAGCACTGTTTTTAATTAGACAGGCAACATCAACATTTGCCTAGTTTTCCTTGTTTCCATTCTGATGCCTTGCCTTGTTCTTCTAGTGCATGCCACCACTGCCTCAATATGCTCTCATTCTTCTTCACCTTCCACTTCTTACATAAATGAACACAGAGAGAGAGAGAGAGAGAGACAGAGAGAGACAGAGACAGAGACAGACAGAGACAGAGACAGAGAGACAGAGACAGAGAGAGATTATTCAGCTGACCTTAAAATCCTTTCTAAAATAATGAGATGCAGATCAATCCCTACATGACTTAGTATGATTTTTCATAAATTTAGGCAGGTTTTAAAGCACGATCAAGTAGGCTTCATCCCAGAAATCCAGGGATGGTTCAACATACAGAAAACTGTAAATGTCAGCCATCAGATAATGAAAATAAAAGACAAAACACATGATTATATCCTTAGCTGCTTAAAAAGCCTTTGACAAAATTCAATACTACTTTATGACAGAAGTCCAAGGGATATTAGGAATACAGCGAAAATATCTAAACATAATAAAGGCTACTTACAAGAAGCTAACAGCCAACATCAAACAAGATGGAGAAATACTCAAAGCAATCCCACTAAAATCAGGAACAAGACAAGGCTGTCCCCTCTTTATCTACTCAATACAGTTCTTACAGTTTTAGCTATAACAATAAAAGAATAAAATGAGATTAAGGGGATAGAAATTGGAAAATAATAAGTGAAACTATCTCTATTTCCAGATGATACAATTATCTACATAAGTGACCCACAAAATTATATCAGAAAACTTCTACAGCTGATAAACACCTTCAGCAATGTAGCAGGATACAGGATTAACTCAAAAAAATCAGTAGCCCTCCTACACACAAAAGATAAAAGGCCAAAGAAATAAGGGAAGTAGCTGAAATAGCATTAAGTACCTCAGGGTATTTATAACCAAAGAAATAACAAATCTGTTTGAAAAGAAAAAAGCTTTAAATCATTGAAGAAAGAAATTAAAGAGGATATCAGAAAATGGAAAGATCTGCCATGTTCCTGGATAGGTAGGATAAACATAATAAAAATGCCAATCCTACCAAAAGCAATCTACAGATTCAATGCAATTCCCTTCAAAATCCCAACAAAAATTTTTACAGAACTTAAATAACAATACTCAGTTTCATTTGGAATAACAGGAAAGCCAGGATTGCCTAGACAATTTTGCTCAACCTAAGAACCTCAGGAGACATCATCATCCCCAACTTCAAATTATACTATAGAGCTACAATAATAAAAACATCCTGGTACTGGCATACAAACAGACTGTGGGTCAAAGAAGTTGAATTGAAGATCCTGATATTAACCTGAAAACCTATGAATACCTGATCTTTGACAAAAAGTTCAAAAATATTCAATGGAAAAAAGATAGTATCTTCAACAAACGTTGTTTGGCTTAGCTGGATGATAATGTGTAGAAAGATGCAAGGATATCCAAGCCTGTCACCCTGCACAAAACTCAAATCCCAGTGGATCAAAGATCTCAACATAAACCCAGCCACACTGAACTTGATAGAAAAGAAAGTGAAAAATACCCTCCAACACATTGGCACAAGTGACCACTTCTTAAATATAACACCAAGTAGCACAGACACTAAAAACATTCAATAAGTGTGACCTCCGGAAACTGAGAAATTTCTATAAAGCCAAGGACACAGTCAATAAGACAAAACAAAAGCCTACAGAATGGGAAAAGATTTTCACCAACCCTACAAGTGATAGAGTACTGATCTCTAAAATACATAGAGAACTCAAGAAAGTAGATCCCAAATCCTTGAATTACCCAATCAAAAAATGGCACTGAGAACTAAAAAGAGAATTCTCAGCAGAAGAATTAGAAATGGGTGAAAGACACTTGAACAAGTGCTGACATCTTTAGCCATCAGAGAAATACAAATCAAAACAGCTTTGAGATACTACCTTACACCTGTCCAGTTGGCTAAGATAAAAGACACAGTTTACAGCATATGCTGGAGATGTTGATTAGCAAGGGGAACACTCCTCCATTTTTGTGGGACTATAAGCTTGTTCAGCCCCTCTGGAATGCAGTATGACTGTTTCTCAGAAACTGGGAATCATTCCCCTAAGGATCTTTCAATACCACTAGTGGGCATATATGCTAAAAATGCACATTTGCACTCCAAGGGCATTAGCAGCATTATTCGTAATAGCATGCCCCTCTACTGAAGAATGGATTAACAAACTGTGATACAATGTAGTAATAGTTAGCTGTAAGAAATAATGATATCCTTAAATTTGTAGGCAAATGGGTGGATTTGGTGAATATCCTCCTGATGGAGGTATCATAAACCTGAAAGATTATCAGGGGATGCTCTCACTCATTACTGGACATAAAAAAAAAAAAGCAAAGCAAGTCCAAGCTGCAAACCACAACCACTGAACAGCTTGGGATCTGAAACACGTTGTAATGGCACTTTGGAGCTCATTTCCTCCAGAGGGTTAGGAACACCTGACCCAGTTTATGTTGGGGTGAGAAAAGGGGATCTTCTAGGTGTGGATCTTGAACAAAGCCACTTTGGGAGCTTGAGACCTCCTGCCTTTGCTGGGGAGGAGACAAAGTGATGGGGAGAAGAAAGTGACTGGGAGGGGCGGGAGGGGGAAGGTTGTTTGAACAAAGGGAAACATGGCTAAAATATATGACTTTATTACTAATAAAAAATAAAAAAATAATAAACAAGATGTTTAAATTCACTAAAAAAATATATCTTCTCTCACTCAAGTTCATATAATGTTTTGAAATGCATTGAATCCACAACAAAATTAGAAATACTCTTTATATTCTTAGAAAAAACCTATTTAAGAGTGAATAGATTTGAAAAATTTAAAAAAGAAAAGAAAAAAAAATTAGTACCATATACAGGTTAGGAAGATTATATTACAAATGTCACCTGGTAGTTTTCAGCATATTTATTTGCATAAATTAGTGTTGCTCCAACTCTCATAAGATACGACTATTTATTCAGTGGATGGTGAATAATATAGAGACGCATACCTCTCAATTATTTAGCTAAAACTGAGATGTCTATGTTACCCTCTTCTCCTGAGGGTCCATGAGACATTTTAGAAGAAGGGGAAAATATTTAAAGATCCAGAAGTTTTGGAGGACTCAGAGTGTTGCAAAAAAAGAGGACACAAATTTTAGTGGAAAATGTGGAGTTGGATCTCAGAGGAGTTGGAAGAAGAGAGTGGGGTCTGGATATGATTAAAATACATGCATATATATGTACATATATACATATTTTTAAGGAAGAAATTAAAATACATTTTAAAAATGAAAATGTCAGAATACGTGTTTATAGAGTAATTTTTTTCTTCCACGTGTGTACTGGTCTTTTAATATGCATTATGTTGTCAGGCTTTTGAACAAGCACTCTTAATTGCTGACCCACAGCAGCGGCAAACTTTTCACCTTTTTGTGTGGACTTTTTATATCAGTGTTTAGTCCTGTGAGGATTCTGACATAAAATATTGCGCAAAAGAAAACCATAACCTAATGATGTCATTCAGAATTTCAGTTAATAAGTAGTATGTAGAGATATTTTAAATTTCATGAACATACCATGTAATATGATAACACTTAAAAATGTGGTTCATGATTTGAGACCTTGTTCATGCTGGAGATAAATCCATGTGACCATTAACAGGTACAGTGGCCTTGAAAACAGAGACTCAGTGTCAAGTAATATTTCACTTTATTAAAAAATATTAGACTCCACGCCATGATGGAAAATGGCTTTCATCTTGGAACTAGAGAGGCAGAAGCAGACGGATCTTTATGAATTCAAGGTCATCCTAGTCTCTAGAGTTAAATTTAAGACAGTCAAGGCTACAAGAATTCTGTCTTGGAAAACAAAACAATATACAATAATATTAAAACATTTAAACATTACTTCAGAAACGACCAATCGGGTCTGAAAATTTGGCTCAGCAGGTTAAGTTGCTTCCTAACAAACCTGATGTCCTGAGGCCAATCTGAGAAACCACATGATGAAAGGAGGCAATCAATTCACTCATGCTAGTTTTCTTTTATTTCCATATGTGGGTTTTGTGTACTTATACACAGTAAATAATAAGTGGATAAACAGATATTACAATATCAGCCCCTCCATTCGCAGGTCACAAGTCATTCAAATATGTTTTGTGTAAATGTTTTGATCTTTAATAGAGATTCAAGTCAGTTTTCAAAGGAGATATAATTACTTTATTATCTTTGTGTAAACATCATTATGCTTTTTTTAATATTAGAGAGACCTTTCCCCTTTGTGGCACATACAAGGAAAGCAAATATTAAAGTTTCCTACCTAAGGCAATAATTGCTACCTGTGAGGTGTCAAGTCATTTCTTACCTGCTTCAAGACCTTGCCAACAAAATAGACCAATTTTACAATTCTGAAGTATACTCTAAAATAAAGATTTTCCAAAATCAATGTTATCTATCTGTTTAAACAGACTTAGTTCAATAACATTAATTGAAACTTTTTTTCTACTTATTTTCTGGCTTAAAGGAAAATTTTCAGACATAATTTTGATTGGTACCACAAAGAAGTGCTTTTGAAATTAAAAAAAAACAATTGTTTTTTCAGATAGCTGATATTTTTTTCAATTACAAATCCTTACCATTTTTATTTTCTATAATGTCCCTACAATTAATCCTAAATTTTCATCAATTAAAGATCAATTAAAATATGCAAAGAGTTATCTAGCATGTAATATATGCCAGGAAAAATTTAGAACAATAATTAATAGAAAAGTGTCAATAAAATTTGGACATCACATTCTGCTTAGAACATTGTTGTCTGGAAACATAATTGTTTTATGGTTAATTGATACATTTATTTATCAATTGCTAATGTAAGTCATGCTGTATTTCATGAAACTAAAGTAATAAATGCATAAGAATAAAAGTTTGGATATTCACAAAGAGAGACAATGTATAATTAGCAGAACATTAGGAATATCAATAAGGGCCATGATTAGTATTGGGATATGCCTTTAGAGAAATGAGTAAGAAATAAGAAGCCACATACAGATTGTTATATGAGGATGTTTTTTGAGAAACGTGATTATATCAAGAGCTTCTGGATGAGAAGGAAAGAACATGTAAAATTTAGGGAGCAATATGCATCAGCCTCAAATAAAACAGACACTGATCTTTAAATATATTACATGATATTCAAACAATGTCCATCAAAGATCTGTACAATAAACAATATTTGGATACAGTTTCATTTACTAGGAAAGCATTAATATTTGCAAATATGTAGAGACCTTAAAACTCTTCCACACAAGCTCATGTAAGATATAGAAAAATTGAAGTCAAATCATTGAAACATAAAAGTTTCTTTGTTTTGTAATGTATAAAACTCTGTCCTCTAGAGAAAGAGGTGCTTACAAGACAAGGGAAAATACTTAAATATACATAGGCAAAGTAAGAAACAGAATTAGATCTTTTGACTCAGAAGTTGCAATAACATAAAACACAAAGAAGTTCTATAGCTCATCTTAGGAAAAGAATTCAGGACACAATAACAGTGAATAATATATTCCAGGTTTTAGTTCTCGAATTTATAATCCCAACAAACAGGATTAATAGAGATCTGAGGTTAACCTTTTGTGGTAGTTTGAAAGAAAATGCATACCAAAGAAAGTGATCTTATGAGGACATGTGGCCTTGATGGAGTAGGTCTTGTTGGAGAAAGTGTGTCACTGTGGAAGCAAACTTTGAGGCCTCATGTATGTTCATGCCACATCCAGTAAGACAGACCACTTCCTGTTGTTTACAAGTCAAGATGTAAGAATTCTTCATACATTTTTCATCACTATTTCTGCCTGCTCTCTGCCATACTCCAGGCTGCCAACCTATCTGCCATAATGATAGTGGATCAAATCTCTAAAACTATAAGCTGCCACCTCAACTAAATGTTTTTTTCTTAAAAGAGTTACAATGGTCATGGTGTTTCATAGCAATGGAAACCCTAATTAACACACCATTGCTACTTAGTAGAACATGTATTCATCCATTAAGGCAACTGTAAATAATATAATCTTTTTTTTAAATAAAAAAGAATTTGAGGAGAGTAAAGTGAGACATCAAATGTCTAGTCAGAAACCAAGATAATTCAAAGTGAGAATTAATGAATCCTGAGATTGGAAGTACAGGCTTTTAATCCATAGATGCAAGTATAGGTATAAACATTTTAACTATAGCCCATAATTAGTCACATTTACTTGATTATAGAATGGAAAATATTTGAAAAAGAAATGATTACTGCAAAATGTTTCTTCTTCCCATTTAGAATGTGCATGCCATTCTTTAGCACAGAAATAAAACAAGGTTTTCATATGACAATTCCCACTTATTAGCTTGAGACTTGTAAAAAAGTATTTTAATTTTAAATAATAAATTGGGAAAATAAGTAACACTCATATTTACAGGTATTAAATGACATAGTTATAAAGTGATTAATAAAATATGAATAAAATAGAAGTAACTTACTAAATGATAATTATCTATATAAATAGCTATTTGTATAGATTGTTAGAAGATCTTTAAAGAAATTTCTGGTAAAATAGTACTAGGATTGACATTGTGATGAACATTTTGAGAGTATGTATTGCCAACTTCTACTCAAAGGTCTGTGATGGGCTTGTTAATAGAACATGTAAGCAAAAGGTTGGTATTGCAGTTGTGTCTTCTAGGAAAAATAAAGAGGCTCAACAGTGTTTGCTGAAGATGGGTCTTATACGTTGAATATTTCTTCTTTAGTTTCATAGTTACTAATCTGAAGAGATACTTTAGGTACAAATTTAATATAAATAATTGACAAAAAAGCATGGTGGGCCCATTGTGAAATAGATTTAACATAGACCAGCATGAAGAATTTGTGCATGAATCAACTTTTTTTTTTCAAGATTTTGGTGTAAAATTTAATGATATAGTAATAGATATATATGAGAATAGAGCATTTTACTGTAGAAGCAGGAAGCTAAAGGCATAGCAGTATAGAATTTATGTCTATGAGTCATATGTATTGACTTATATAAATTGGAAAGAGAATTCATTTTACATTTTATAGAAAATTTGTTTCCTCTTCTCTTAGAAATTGGCTCTTGGTTGATATAAGATAGCTTTTCCTTGTTTCCCTGTCTTACAAATGGCTTTGAGTTATGCTCTTTGCTTTTCCTCCATTACCAGAATTAATTAGAAGATATATGAGGTTTTTTACCCTCCATGGTGAGAAATATAAATTTTTATATTAAGTATAATGTGTATATGTGAGGATTTATTATGAAAACCTTATAAATTAAAACAATATACAAATATACATATCCATGCATATAAACATAGGTAAACTCTATATAGATATAGATTTTGGTACAATGAACTGAGACAGTACTGAAAAAATACACAGAAGTGTAGAAATGAATAAAACAATAAGAGTATTTGCAAAGATGCAATATTATCTCAGAATCTCTCTGAGAGCACAGTAATGTTGAGGGTTTAGGAGAAAATAGTACAAATGTAGAGAAGCTTTTAGTCTTTTAATAAACTACTGAAGGAATCCTGAACAGGGAGCTGATAGGAATAAGCATTAATAAATAAATAAAATATGTCATTTGGTATAAAGAAAGGATCATTCTTGTTTTTTTAAAATACTGGCTGAACTGCATGTAATAGTGTTTTATTTACCCGAGACATATAGGTAATTAAATAATATATTCAGATAAATAAATATACATAAAAAGTATCCAAAGGGTTCCCTAGTTCCTCTTTACTGCTCATAGTAAAATCTGGACAAAAGAAATAAGTAACAGAAAAAGATGATGGATGTAAGCAAGGGTTTAAAACATTCCAAGCCTATTTATACTCCAAAGGTAACACAAAACATTAAGTATGCAATATAATATTGGAAATAACATTATTCATTTTTTAAATTATTTGGAACATATCTATAAAAATGCAAGAATTTCTCATAGGAAATATGACTAAGAGGAAAGGAGTAGGAAGAAACTACAGTCAAGATGTAAAATAAAGAAGATTCAATCTAATCTCAATATGCATTATTGGTTAACATAGTGCATCTGTGCTTAAAGGTTGCCCCAAAAGTAATTCTCTTCCTCCTGCCCAAATACTGAATTCCTTGTGTATAGTAAAATTAGGATATATGCATAGTATCTCCACATAATTTCCAAAGGATGACTAGGAGATGATGGACAGGACATCACTTGAGAAAATGCATACATACATACATACATACATACATACGTACATACATACATACACACACACATATACATATACCTTTAGTCTATGACAGGAAGGACACCTTTGCAATTGAATGCCCAACTGTGGGAATAATGTTCACTCAATTTTTTTTCTTTTATAGAAAGGCAATGTAAGATGGAAGCATGAGATAGAATCTATACATAGCAGAGTTGCAAATGTAGCTAGATATCATTAAAGATAATATTACCATACATAGGGTATTTAGAATATGGTAGTTCTGTTCTAGTGGATACAAAGTATGGGTATTTAGCAAAAAAGATTAAGACTTAGTATAAGCTTTTATATTAATGAGATTTGAACCAGTATTTTTCATGTGGGACTAGTTTTAATTTGTGGTGTCTTTTTCTGAGTCCATAAGTAAATTTCATAAATATAATATTATATGGAAATGGAAATTTGTAAGGCCATTATTTTTTCCAGAATATCAACATCCTTGTAGAAACTAAGGAATGATTGGGTGGGAGAAACATAATTTTTAAATAACATAGTAAATGGTTATTTAATAGAAAATGCTGAACTCTGAAAAAATACCTTCATGTAACATTATACAGAATGATCAGGTTATATGTAGAAATTCTCTTTATTTCTCTCTCTCTCTCTCTCTCTCTCTCTCTCTCTCTCTCTCTCTCACACACACACACACACACACACACACACACACACACACACACACAGAATGAGAGAGAAAGAACAATAGAGACATACATATACATATTATCATATACATATAAGCATGTAACAACGATCAATGCAAAAATACTCCATAAATTTGAAAAGGTGCAAAGAAGAGAATTGGAAGGCTTTAGGAAGAGGAAAAAAAAAAGGAAAACAATATAATTAAATTATAACATCAAAAAAATATTGGCAGTGGATACACATACTTAAACTTTTTTGGTATTTTCTTCTCTGGACTCATTTAATTAATTAACATGCATAGGTATGATTAAGAGATACTTTCATTTCTCACCTGAACTATAGCTAGTACAGAACTTGTTATAAAACAATGAAAATTCTTTTTATTCCAAACACACTTCAGAAGTAGTATTTTTAGTGGACGGAAATTAGGATGCTGCATAGTCTTTCAAAGTCAGTAGCAAAGTGTGAGCTGAATTTCAGTCCCTTGAAGAGATAACATATTCTGACATTTAACATTCATCTTTTGGAACATCTTTTATTCAGTTCAACTGAAGGACAGAATGGAATGAAAGAGATAATGAAGTAGCTATGCATAAAACTCACATTCTGAATAATAAAATTACATTTGCTTTCTCAGGTTATATTTTTAACAAAAAGGACATGTATCTATATAGTCAAGGAATACATGAGAAATCTCTAAACATCAAAACAAAAAATTTCTGGTGTATTACTAGTACAGAAAAAAGTATTTGGCTAGAGAATTGGTATGAAATAACTACATTATCATATAAACAGAAAATCTGGGTTCTAACATAGTAGATTTAAAATTAAAAATAATAAAAAGATAAAATTTTAGAACGGATTGACAAGAATTCTTAGAACTTGTAGCAATATATTTCTACCATAAAATAGATTTTGGTCAAATTATTAAGATTAAAAATCACAGCAAATGGGTTACAGATATGTCATAGATTTCTTATGAAACACCAGAAGGCAACCGTATTGACTAACATCTAACTAGATGTATACATTCTTTATGTAGAAAATAATATAACAAAACAATTTGTATCAAACTCAACAAATATTAATATAAGAGGAATTTAATCGAGAAAGATGGAAATAAAAATAAATTGCTGTTTTTATTATTATTGCCTACTTTTCTAAAGCAAGTATTTGTTTGCCATCCCAAGATGGCCTTGAACTTACTCTGTAGTTTATACTAGCTTTGACATTGAAGCAGTGCTCTTACATCAGCTTCTCACATGTTGGATTCCATATTTATACTAATAAACATAAGTAATGTATATTTTTAGAGCAACAGGAATTTCTACTAGAAATGTTCAAATTCAGATTTTTTTTATAATATAGGACATTAGGCTAGATTGCACATTCTTCTATAAATGTTCTTCAGTTATAAATTCTCCAAAGATTACATACCTCTAGAAAATTGGGTTGTTTGTAATATTATAAATTATGAATAGTAAATACCAAAATTTTATGACAAAATATAACAAAAGGGTAAATTTAAAAACACTTCCTATATTGAGTACATTCCCAAAGTAATTCAGAGGAGAAATTTGTGTCACAAAAAGGTCAAAAAATTACTAACAAAATTAAAGTAAAAGCAAGACTCTGGCATCAGTTTTCTTGCTAATGCTCTTTCTTCTCATGTTTCTTACAGTGACTCTGAATGTGAATAATTTATAAATGTACAGGTAGGTAAAATATTCATAAAGAACAATTGTGTATCCCAAACTTAAATTAGAAAGTGACAGAGTTGATTCTGTTATACTCTTTAAACAATTAATGCACTGTTCTATGAAACTTCTTTTAATTGGAGAATGTTTAGAATGGAAGGGAAATTGAAACAGATATGAAATCTAAGTAACTCAATTTTATGTAAATTTATGTATGAAACAAAAAATACCATAGCAATGAAATCTTCTGGGTTTTAATTTGATTTGAGGTCTGATACATATTTTGACCATCTTTCCTTCATGCAAAAAGGAAAATACTCCAGATAGAACAAGTCATTGACTGCCTAATGTACATCAATCAAACTTGCCAACTTATGATGTTTTCCAAGTGTTTTTTCTCCTTGGTAGTCGTCAGAAATATAAAGGGACAATGTGGTGTGGGAGTGTTGTGCAATGGAGCAGAGAAGCATGATATTCGGTATGCCATATCTCTTCACTTCAAACAACTAATTAATGGGCTGCTGGTGTACATTGTTTCTCAGGGGTCAGAGGTATTGTTACAAATCTTCAGTGTTGCCTGTTTAAATTAAAAGAGATGACAGACAGATTCATCTAGTGTGTTAAGCATAAAAGGAGGGAAAGTCCTTTTCTGTCTGTGACTCTGGGCAGTGGAACCCAGAGGACTTGGTTCCTTTAACAAATCTCATTTATTAAACTTTAACCTCTTAAACAAGAAAAATTAAAGGTAATTTATTCTAAGAAAATAATTAATTTGATATAGTATGTCTGAGAAGCCACTTTCCCAAATCAATTTCCTGATTAAACGACTTGTAGTCTAATCAACAGAATAAGTTAAAAAGAAATCACATTTCACAGAACACTGTCTCCTATTGCAATTTTCCTCTCTTGGTAAAGAAAAATGAATTATACTATTTGAATACCAAATATTTGGAAATTAGAAGATAAAAATATAACTATCTTATAAAATTTACATTAATGTGTAAGAGAAAATATAAAATTAGAGCAAATTAAAGTTTGAATTGAGATTTTTATTGGCTAAAAATATATTTGTAATATTTTCCTATAATTCTGATTGGCCATATGTTAATCATTTTATCTGCTGAATTTATTAGAGAAACTAAAGTAAATTTTCTTTCCTAAATTTACAACACTGATCCTTTAATAATAAGAGAACTGGGAGGAAACTATAGAAACAAAATCAACAGTTAAATCAATGGTAAAAATCTGGGTCCTATATGTTAAATATTTGTCCAGCTTGAGAATAATATAAACTTGGTCATCTTTTATATATATACAGTTTATATATTTTATATATATATACAGAATGACACAATATACAATATAAAAATAGATTAGGCAATTACTGATAGTAAGTCATATGAATGAAAAACTGTCTAACAACTAAAGTAACTTTCTTAAAAGGAACTTGGTCTTTTTAGTGTAAAATAAACACTAAGAGGACAGTAAATATAAATAAGAGTTGTAGATGATGCATTACAAGAATAAGTGAGGAAGAGCAGTACATTTGGGAAACAATGAAGAATCTAATCAAAATATGAAAGTGAATGAATTATGCTAAATCATCTAAGAAAGTGTAGGCTATATAAGATATGTTTTGTTTTTCCTCTGGAACAGAGGGTAGCCCTCAGAATGTATATGATAGATTGAAAGAAGGCTAGAATTATATTCACAAGTCCATGGTGGCTGGTAAAACAAGGTAGAGATTCAATGTGTGAAAAGAGGAAAGAATTGAGGGAAGCGTAACCAGTCAGGGTTGAAATAGAAAGAAGATGTTGATTGTGCTACTGTGTGGTTTTATATATGACCACAATCCTACCTGACTTTTCATTTATAATTATTGCTTATAGTAAATATCAGAGGTTAAGTAGACTATAGTTAATTATAAAGTTTTCATGTAATTACAAGCCTAAGCAAACAAAATATAACATATACCCTTAATTTCACCTTAGGGTTCAGAATGCTTAAATAACACAGTATACATTACAAAATAGGGCAGTAAGTGTAGATATGTTTAATGGAGCAGACATTCAAATTCCAGTTAATAAACTTCTATTCTCCATTCTTCTCTATTCAGGATATTGCATTAGAACATATATATATATATGCACATATATATATGTATGTATAGATATACATACTCTTTATATATGCACATTTAATATATTTGCATAGATAGACAATTTTTCTACAATTGTACTTAAATAGGCATATTCAAGATATTTATCTTCAATGCATGTTTATACATAGACAATAATTTTTACATTGTTTTTTAAAAGATCACTCCTCTGTTAGTTAATCACTGATTGTCTCCATTTCTATATCATTTCTTTTTTTCTAATACATGTATACCTTTGTTCAGGCTCCCTTCCCCCACCTGCCCCTCCCAGTCACTCGCTCTTCTTTCCATCAGTTCATGACCTACCAAGCAAGGGTAGGAGGTCTCAGGGTCCCTCAGTGGCTTACCAACATCCATTCCAGGCAGATCTGCTTTCCTCACCCTCCCATCAAGACTGAGACAGGTGTTTCCCTGGAGAGAATGAGCTCCAAGGTGCCAATCCAAGGTGTTTCAGATCTCAAGCTGTTCAGTGGTTGTGGTTTTCAGCCTAGATATGCTGAGCTTTTTTGATTAAAGTCCACCAACGATTGAGTATATCCCCCGTTTATCTTTCTCAGTTTGTGATACCTCCCTCAGGAGGATATTCTCCAAATCAATCCATTTGCCTGCAAATTTTATGATATCATTTTTTCTTACTGCTGAGAAATGTATAATAATGTGTAAATGTACCATAGTTTGTTAATCCATTCCTCAGTTGGGGGCATCTAGGCTGTTTCCAAGTTCTTGCTGTTACAAATAATGCTGCTATGAACATAGTTGAGCTAATGCCTTTGGAATGTGACTGTGCATCTTTAGGGTATACACCCAGAAGTGGTATTGCTGGGTCCTTGGGGAGATTGATTCTCAAATTTCTGAGAAATGTCCATATTGTATTCCAAAGTGGCTGAACAAGCTTACAATCCCACCAATAATGGAGGAGTGTTCCCCTTGCTCCGCATGCTCTCCAGCATAGGCTGTCATCTGTGCCTTTTATCTTAGCCAATCTAACAGGTGTTAGGTGGTATCTCAAAGTTGTTTTGATTTGCATTTCTCTGATGGCTAAAGGTGATGAGCACTTTTTCCGGTGTGTTTCAGCCATTCGTAATTCTTCTGCTGAGAATTCCCCTTTTAGGTCTGAACACCATTTTTTGATTGAGTTCTTCAAGGTTTTGTGCTCTAGATTCTTGAGTTCTTTATATATCTTAGAGATCAGTCCTCTATCACTTGTAGGGTTAGTGAAAATCTAAAATCTTTTCCCATTCTCTAGGCTGTCCTTTTGTCCTATTGACAGTGTCCTTGGCTTTACAAAAGCTTCTTAGCTTCAGGAGATCCCACTTATTGATTGTTGGTCTTAGTGTCTTTGCCACTGGTGTTATATTTAGGAAGTGGTCGCCTGTGCCAATTCGTAGAAGTGTATTTCCCACTTACTTTTCTATCAGTTTCAAAGTGGTTGGGGTTAAGTTGAGGTCTTTGATCCACTTGGATTTGAGTTTTGTGCAGGGTGACAGGCTTGAATCTATTTGCATTTTTCTACACACTTCCATCCAGCTATGCCAACACCATTTGTTAACTATACTATCTTTTTTCAATTGAATATTTTGGGCCTCTTTGTCAAAGATCAGGTGTTCATAGGTTTTTGGGTTAATGTCTGGATCCTCAATTCTATTCCATTGATCCACAACTCTATTTTTATGCCTGTACCACGCTGTTTTTATTACTGTAGCTCCATAGCATAACTTGAAGTCAGGGATGGTGATACCTCCTGAGGTTCTTTTGTTGAGTAAAATTATTTTGGCAATCCTGGCTTTCCTGTTAATCCAAATGAAATTTACTATTGGTCTTTCAAAGTCTGTAAAAATTATGTTGAGATTTTGATGGGAAGTGCTTTGAATCTGTAGATTGCTTTTGGTAGAATTGCCATTTTTACTATGTTGTTCCTACCAATCCAGGAATATGGGAGAGGTTTCCATTTCCTGATATGCTCTTCAATATCTTTCTTCAATGATTTAAAGGATTTCTTTTTAAACAGATCTGTCACTTCTTTGTTTATAGTTATTCCAAGTTATTTAATGTTATTAGTGGCTATTATAAAGGGTGATATTTCCCTTATTTCTTTTCAGACATTTTTGTCATTAGTGTTTAGGAGGGCTACTGATTTCTTTGAGTTAATTTTGTATCCTCCTGCTATGTTGCTGAAGGTGTTCATTAGCTGTAGAAGTTCCTTAGTAGAATTTTGTGGGTCACTTATGTATACAATCACTTCATCTGCAAATAGAGATAGTTTCCCTTATCCTTTTCCATTTTTATCCCTTTAATCTCTTTTTGTTCTCTTATTTCTTAAGCTAAAACTTCAAGAACTATATTTCAAAGATAAGGGGAGAGAGGACATCCTTGTCTAGTTTCTGTTTTTAGTGGGATTTCTTTGAGTTTTTCTCCATTAAGTTTGATACTGGCTGTCGGCTTCTTGTAAATTGCCTTAATTATATTTAGGTATTCTCCCTTTATTCCTGATCTCTCCAGGGCTTTAATCATAAAGGAGTGTTGGATTTTGTCAAAGGCTTTTTCCGCATCTAAGGATATTATCATGTGGTTTTGTTCCTTTAGTTTGTTAATATGATGGATAACATTTATAGTTTTTTGTATGTTGAACCAGCCCTGCATTTCTGGGATGAAGCCTACTTGGTCATGGTGGATGATATCTTTTATGCATTGTTGTATACGGTTTGCCAAAATTTTGTTGAGAATTTTCGCATCAATATTCTTGAGGGAATTTGGTCTGTAATTCTCCTTCTTTGTTGTGTCTTTGAGTGGCTTGGGTATTAGGGTGATTGTGGCCTCATAAAAGGAATTTGGCAATATTCCATCAGTTTCTACTGTGTGAAATAGTTTGAGGAGTAACGGTAGTAATTCTTCTTTGAATGTCTGGTAGAATTCGGCACTTAAACCATCTGGGCCAGGGCTTTTATTTTTGGGGAGGTTTTTAATGACAGCTTCAATTTCCTTAATGGTTATAGGCCTGTTTAGGTAATTAATCTTGTCTTCATTTAATTTTGGAAGATGGTGCCTGTCCAGAAAGCTGTCCATTTCTTCTAGGTTTTCCAATTTTGTGGAATACAGATTTTGAAAATATGACCTGATAATTCTCTGTATTTCCTGGGGGTCTGTTGTTATGTCCCCCTTTTCATTTCTGATTTTGTTGATTTGGACACTCTCTCTCTGTTTTTTGATTAGTTTG
>PVIH01019347.1:0-35665 GCA_004025045.1 Sigmodon hispidus | reverse complement strand
ATTGATTTGGTCCAAGAACAGATTGATGTTCTTTGGCAGCTTGTACAGCTTGGGTGTGAATGGAAATTTTCAGGACTATGTGTGACTAGTATCCAGTATGAGGACTTCACCCATGCAGCAGACTTGTCTAAATGACTATCCAGTTATCTTACAGGTAATTGGACCGGAGAGTTTGAGATGCTGATGGAGGACCTAAGAATGGCCATTGTGGCAATGAACTCCACGAGGATGGATGCCGGACTAGCTGAAGGGCTGACTTCGTGGTTTGCTGCCGCCATGGATCCTCTGAAAGAGTGGATGGGAATAGGTGCAGCCGGTGGACTCATGGTTCTAATACTCCTGCTATGCCTGTGGTGCATTTGCCGTCTTAGGGTTTCAAAAAGACGGAACACGGCGATGTTGATTCAAGCTTTCTCAGCCTTAGAAGCTGGCCAATCTCCTCAAGTGTGGCTTGCCACCTTGAGAGATAAATGATTAGCTCCCCGCAGCAGAGACACAGGTTGCGACACTAAGTCGTGCAGTCAAACTACCTAGCCATGTTTTTAGGAGTTTGAGAGGAGCACGTCCATTTGCATGTGGGTATTGCCCTAAACCTCCCACCTCTGTGAAAACTAGGGTATGGACGGGTCCTGGGATGTCTAGGAGGATGCCTCAACGATACTCTTAGGATTATGTTCCAATTGCACAGCAGACAATGGACCACTGCCCTACCTGTGTCTTATTAAAACAAAAAGGGGGAGCTGTTGGGAGCTGCCGCACCTTAAAGATGGCGCTGGCTGCTGCCCCCACCCTCCTAATGGCAAATGCTTCTAGTAATAATTAACTATGTACTGAATTGACTAGCTTGCTTCCGTGTGCGTGGCCCTATGGTGGAAGCCCATGCGGCATGAGCTGAGTGAAGGACTTTGAGCTTAAAACTGGCTGCACGGGTTGGGACTGGGGCTACTGCTGCAAGAAGTATCTGTATTAATAAAAAGGACCTGGTCAATTACCACAGAAGAATCCTGGTGTTGTGTCTTTTCCTGCTGGTTGGGATTTGGCGCGGCACAAGTTACATCAAGGTATTTAATGCTATTTACAGCTATTATAAAGGGTTATGTTTCCTTTATATCTTTTTCTTTTTTGTGTCATTAAAATAATTTATTATACTTCAGTGGGAAGTCTCTGTCTAAAAATGTGGATTTTGGTAATTTATGGCAAACTTTCCTCTTTGGGCTACACTTTTCATATCTGTAAAGCACAGTGATTTAACTAAACTATTCTTGTTTGCTTTAGATTTGAGCATTTTTTATCTATTTCTTTTATTTCTAGAGTTCTGCTTATTTTTTTATTTTATTATTATGAACAAAGAAGTCACACTTCCTATCCTTGTAAATCCTTATTCAAGGTCCCTACCCCCTCCCACCGATCAGGTCATTCTCTCTTCTTCACAACTCCTCATCCAATTACACTCCCAGCAACAATGGAAGAGTGTTCCCCTTGCTCCACATCCTCTCCAGCATAGGCTGTCCTCTGGGTCTTTTATCTTAGCCAATCTAACAGGTGTCAGGTGGTATCTCAAAGTTGTTTTGATTTGCATTTCTCTGATGGCTAAAGATGATGAGCAATTTATCAGGTGTCTTTCACCATTCATAATTCTTCTGCTGAGATTTCTCTTTTTGGATCTGAACCCCATTTTTTGATTGGGTTATTCAAAGTTTGGGGCTCTAGATTCTTGAGTTCTTTATATATCCCCTCCCTGGGCAGGCGGCAGGCAGTCCCATGGTCCCACCATCCCAATATTGCTTAGTTCAGCCTCCACTCCTGGCAGATCCAGTTTTCTCCCCCCAACCTCAAGACTAAGCCCTCTAGGGGGAGAGGAATCCAAGGAGTCAGTCCAAGGTGTTTCTGCTCCCAAGCTGTTCAGTGGTTGTGGTTTGTACCTTGGGCATAATTTGCTTTTTTCTTGTTTGTTTGTTTGTTCAGTGTCCACTAATGAGTGAGTACATCTCCTGCTTATATTCCTGGGTTTGTGACACCTTGCTCAGGAGGATATTCTTCAAATCCATCCATTTGACTGCAAATTTTAGGATATCATTTTTTGTTACTGCTGAGAGGTACTCCATTGTTTAGAACTACCACAGTTTGTTAATACATCCTTAAATTGAGGGACATCTAGGCTGTTTCCAGGTTCATGCTATTACAAATAACACTGCTATGAACATATTTGAGCTAATGCCTTTGGAATGTGACTGTGCATCTTAAGGGTATACACCCAGAAGTGGGATTGCTGGGTCCTTGGGGAGATTGATTCTCAATTTTCTGAGAAACTGCCATACTGCATTCCAAAGTGGCTGAACAAGCTTACACTCCCACCAACAATGGAGGAGTGTTCCCCTTGCTCCACATCCTCTCCAGCCTATACTGTCCTCTGGGTCTTTTATCTTAGCCAATCTAGCAGGTGTCAGGTGGTATCTCAAAGTTGTTTTGATTTGCATTTCTCTGATGGCTAAAGATGATGAGCAATTTTTCAGGTGTCTTTCACCATTCATAATTCTTCTGCTGAGATTTCTCTTTTTGGATCTGAACCCCATTTTTTGATTGAGTTATTCAAAGTTTGGGGCTCTAGATTCTTGAGTTCTTTATATATCTTAGAGATCAGTTCTCTATCACTTGGAGGGTTAGTGAAAATCTTTTCCCGTTCTGTAGGCTGTTTTTTTATTCTATTGACAGTGCCCTTGGCTTTACAGAAGCTTCTTACTTCAGGAGATCCCACTTATTGATTGTTGGTCTTAGTGTCTGTGCCACTGGTGTCATATTTAGGAAGTGGTCACCTATGCCAATTCATGGAAGTGTATTTCCCACTTTCTTTTCTATCAAATTTAAAGTGGCTGGGTTTATGTTGAGGTCTTTGATCCACCTGGATTTGAGTGTTGTGCAGGGTGACAGGCTTGGATCTATTTGCATTTTTCTACACACTACCATCCAGCTATGCCAACACCATTTGTTAAGTATAATATTTTTTCAATTGAATATTTTGGGCCACTTTGTTGAAGATCAGGTGTTGATAGGTTTTTTGGTTAATGTCTGGATGCTCAATTAATTCTATTCCATTGATACACAAGTCTATTTTTATGCTAGTACTAAGCTGTTTGTATTACATTAGCTCTATAGTATAACTTGAAGTCAGGGATGGTGATACCTCCTGAGGTACTTTTGTTGAACAAAATTGTTTTGGAAATCCTGGTTTTCCTGTTATTCCAAATGTAAATGAGCATTGTTCTTTCAAGTTCCAAATAATATTGTGTTGGAATTTTGATGGGCAGTGCATTGAATCTGTAGATTGCTTTTGGTAGAATTGATATTTTTACTATGTTGATCCTACCAATCCAGGAACATGGAGAGCTTTCCATTTTCTGATATCCTCTTCAATTTCTTTCTTCAGTGATTTAAAATTTTTGTCAAATAGGTCTGTTACTTCTTTGGTTATAGTTACTCCAAAGTAATTAATACTATTTACAGCTATTATGAAGGGTAATGTTTCCCTTATTTCTTTTTCAGCTCTTCTATCTTTAGTATATAGAAGGGCTACTGATTTCTTTGAGTTAATCTTGTATCCTGCTACATTGGTGTAGGTGTTTATCAGCTGTAGCAGTTCCTTGGAAGAATTTTGTGGGTCATTTATGTATACAATCATATCATCTGCAAATAAAAATAGCTTCACTTCTTCATTTCCAATTTGTATCCCCTTAATCTCTTTTAGTTCCCTTATTGCTTTAGCTAAAACTTTAAGGATTATGTTGAATAGATAAGGGCAGGGAGGACATCCTTGTCTAGTTCCTGATTTTAGTGGGATTGCTTTGAGGTTTTCTCCATTAAGTTTGATACTGGCTGTCGGCTTCTTGTGATCACCTTTATTATATTTAGGTATTCTCCCTGTATTCCTGATCTCTCCAGGGCTTTAATCATAAAGGAGTGTTGGATTTTGTCAAAGGCTTTTTCCACATCTAAGGATATAATCATGTGGTTTTGTTCCTTTAGTTTGTTTATATGATGGATAACATTTACTGTTTTTTGTATGTTCAACAAGCCCTGCATTTCTGGGATGAAGCCTACTCTGTCATGGTGGATGATATTTTTTATATATTGTTGTATACGGTTTCCCAAAATTTTTTTGAGAATTTTTGCATCAATATTCATGAGGGAAATTGGTCTGTAATTCTCCTTTTTGGTTGTGTCTTTGAGTGGCTTGGGTATTAGGGTAATTGTGCCTCACAAAAGGAATTTGGCAATATTCCTTCAGTTTCTACTCTGTAAAATAGTTTGAGGAGTAACGGTGGAAATTCTTATTTGAATGTCTGGTAGAATTCGGCACTAAAACCATCTGGACCAGGGCTTTTATTTCTTGGGAGGTTTTTAATGACAGCTTCAATTTCCTTAAGGGTTATAGTCCTGTTTAGGTAATTAATCTGATTTTCATTTGATTTTGGTAGATGGTACCTGTCCAGAAAGCTGTCCATCTCTTCTAGGTTTTCCATTTTTGTGGAATACAGATTTTCAAATTATGATCTGATAATTCTCTGTATTTACTTGGGGTCTGTTGTTATGTCCCACTTTTGATTTCTGATTTTGTTGATTAGAACACACTCTCTCTCTGTTTTTTGATTAGCTTAGCTAAGGGCTTAACTATCTTGCTGCCTTTCTCAAAGAGCCAACTCTTAGATTCATTGATTCTTTTTGTTTCAATTGTATTGATTTGAGCTCTAAGTTTGATTATTTCCCGCCATCTACTCCTTCTAGGTGAGTTTGCTTCTAATTGTTTTAAGGCTTTCAGCTGGGCTGTTAGGTCTCTAGTGTGGGATTTCTCTACGTTTTTCTTATAGGCATCTAGCGCTATGAATTTTCCTCTTAAGACTGCTTTCATTGTGTCCCACATGTTTGGATACATTGTGGATTCATTTTCATTAAATTCTAGGAAGACTTTTATTTCTTTCTTAATTTCTTCCTTGACCCAGAGATGGTTCAGCTGAGTGAAGTTTAGTTTCCATGAGTTGGTAGGCTTTCTTTTGGTTTTGATGTTGTTGAACTCTAACCTTAGGCCCTGGTGGTCAGATATGTTAGAAGAGATTATTTCCATTTTTTGTATCTGTTGATATTTGCTTTATGTCCAATTATGTGATTAATTTTGGAGAATGTTCCATGAGGAGCTGAGAAATATATATATATTCCTTTGCATTTGGGTGGAAATTTCTGTAGAGATCTATTAAATCCATTTGCATCATAACCTCTTTTAGACTCCTTATTTCTCTGTTGAGTCTCTGTCTGGTTGGTCTATCCAGGATTGAAAGTGAGGTATTGAATTCTCCCACTATTAGGATGTAAGAATTGATGTGAGATTTGGGCTTTAGCAGTGTTTCTTTTACATAAGTAGATGCCCTTACGTTAGGGTCATAAATATTCAAGATTGAAATCTCCTCTTGAACAATTTGTCCTGTGATGAATAAGTAGTGACCATCTTGGTACCTTTTAATTGCTTTTAGCTTAAAGTCTACTTTGTTAGATATTAGGATTGCAATCCCTGCTTTTTCTTAGGACCATTTAACTGGAAAATCTTTTCCCAACCCTTTATTCTAAGCCTGTGTCTGTCCTTGCAGTTGAGGTGTGTTTCTTGTAGGCAACAGAAGGATGACTTCTGTTGTTGTATCCATCTTGCTAGTGTGTATCATTTTATAGGGAGTTGAGTCCATTGATATTATGGGAAATTATTGACCATTGATTGATATTTCCTCTCATTTTTGGTGGTAACTTGTTTGTATTTCCTTTCTCTGGAGTATTCTTCTATGGAGTTATTGATTGTTTGTGATTTTGTGTGTGTATCTGGGATCCTAAGGTTGGAGTTTTCCCTCTAATACTCTCTGTAGTGCTGGATTGGTAGATAGGTATTCCTTCAGTCTGACTTTGTCCTGAAATATCTTTTTTACTCCACCTATGGTGATTGATAATTTTGTAGTGTACAGTATTTTAGTTTGGCAGCCATGCCCTTTTAGTGTCTGTATAACTTCTGACCAAGCCCTTCTAGCTTTCATCGTTTCCATTGAATAGTCAGGCGTTATTCTGATGGGTCTTCCTTTATATGTAAGTTGACCCTTTTCTTTTGCAGCTCTTAAATTTTTTTTCTTTGTTCTGTATGTTTTATGGCTTCATTATTATATGGTGCACTGAATTTTTTGGGGGGTCATATCTAATTAGTGTTCTGTAAGCTTCTTGTATCTTTATAGGCATTTTCTTCATGTTAAGAAAGATTTCTTCTATGTTTTTATTAAATACATTACTGTGCCTTTGAGCTGATATTCTTCTTCTTCTATTCCTATTATTCTCAAGTTATGTGTTTTCATGGTGTTCCAGATTTCCTTAATATTTTTTGTTATGGCTTTTTTGGTTTTAGTATTTTTTTGACTGACATATCTATTTAAGTTTCTAAATCTTCCACTTCAGAGATTCTGCCTTCCATCTCTTGAATTCTGTTGGCTATGCTTATATTTGTGGTTCCAGCTTCTTTCTTTAGGTTTTCTATTTCCATCTTTGCCTCATTTTGTGCCTTTTTTATTGCTTCAATTTCAGTTTTTAGTTCATGGCATATTTCTTTCATAGATTTGTTCATCTCTTCCAATATTTAGGTTGTATTTTCTCCTATTTCTCTGAGGGAATTTTTCATATCTTCTTTGAGGGCTTCATTTCTCATCATAAAGGTATTTTTGGTGTTGCTTCTTTCTCTTTCCTTTTCATTGCTCAGTTCAGGTCTTGTAGTTGTAGAGCCGCCACTTTCTTCTGGAATTACCTTGTTGTTCTTCATATTATTATATATATGTTTGCACTGGCGTCTGTCCATGTCTTCAGTGGTTCATGATTAGGTGGCTCCTAGTCAGTTGTGGAAAGTGGGCTTGTGTGTCTCCTGTCACCTCTGACCAAGGGGTCTGCTCAATCTCTGACTCTGTCTGGTCAGAGGTCTGAATTTCCAGTCCTCAGTCCTTCTCTTTTGGTGCAGTTGGAGGCAGGGTGGCTGCACAAGTTCCCTTGTCTTAGCAGCAGCTAGGGGAACCCTGACAGCCAAAGTTTACATCTGTCTGCTATGGAGTGTGTGGAGACACTCCACAGACAGCACCTGGTCCCGGAACCGGAACCTTACCAGAACACAATTTTCCCTAGTATGGATTCAGGCACTGAGGCCTGCTGACCTCAACTCACCTTTGGGCGGAGTCTGAGTCTGGCTTTCAGAGTCCTTAGTCCTTCTCTGTTTGAGGAGTTGGAGGTGGGGTGGCCATGCAAGTTCCCTTGTCTTAGCAGCAGCTGGGGGAACCCTGACAGCCAAAGTTCATCTCTGTCTGCTACGGAGTGTGTGGAGACACGCCACAGACAGTACCTGGTCCCAGAACCAGAACCAGACCGGCCCCTTATTTCTTTTTTTAGCCTGTGTGTCTTTGAAGTATAGGAGGGCTACTGACTGTTTTATTATTTTTTAATTAATCTTGTATCCTGCTATATTGCTGAAAGTGTTCATCAGCTGTAGAATTTCCCTGGTA
Source organism: Sigmodon hispidus (assembly GCA_004025045.1). Classification (NCBI taxonomy): domain Eukaryota; kingdom Metazoa; phylum Chordata; class Mammalia; order Rodentia; family Cricetidae; genus Sigmodon; species Sigmodon hispidus. The sequence goes on along the minus strand of PVIH01019347.1, from coordinate 28,106 downwards.
GAATTTTGTGGGTCACTTATGTATACAATCATGTTATCTGCAAATAGAGATAGTTTCACTTCTTTTTCAATTTGTATCCCCTTAATCTTTTGTTCTCTTATTGCTTTGGCTAAAACTTCAGTAACTATACTGAATGGATAAGGGGAGGGGGGCAACCTTGTCTAGTTCCTGAGTTTATTGAGATTGTTCCGAGTTTCTCTCCATTTAGTTTGCCATTGGCGCCTGGTATATCACTTTTTTCTTTTTTTTTTTGTCTTTCAACAGGATCTCAACATTTTAATTTAAAATTAACTAATAAATCACAATTCTGTATTGCTTTAAAGATTATTTTGTTTAAAAATGACACATCTCAGAATTAACCATTACTACTAACTATTACAGGTTTGTTTTTCCAGGTCAGGAGAAAATAAACTACAGTGCAGCTCCCTAACCTTGGAATCAGGTTTGAATGACAAAGTCTGTCGCCAGCAATGGACATGCAATTAACCATCCAAGAAATTTAAATGCAAACCCCAAACTGCTTCTGTTGAGGGAAAATCCTGGGTGGAGTCACAGCATAAGGTGGGGGAAGTGGGGGGTGGCAGGGGCAGTGGCATTGGCATGTGTCCCACGTGGTCTCTATGACTTAGGGTGGAGTGCCTTCTTGAGCAGTCATGAGACAGACAACCAGTTTCATCATCTTGATGGCTCTCTACTTTGTCGGTAGCATCGCCATCATAATCTATTCAGATGCTGTTTACAAACAATGCTCACACCTGGAACTCAAGTCACACCACAGCTTCCCACCAAAAGTAAGCTAATTTGTTTCTGTAATTTAGTGACAGTTGTAGAAGGCCAAATATAGTCTAGAGAAAATGAAATTACAATGAAAACAGGCCACTAAGTGCTTCAGATGTTGCATTTCACTGAAAACCTTTCTGTCATGAAAACCCCAGCGACGACTTTTTCTCCACATATCTTAATGGACACAACAGGAAATGAAACCCTGACCTTTCGCCAAGTAACCCAAAGAGCAAACTCTTCATTCATGATTTGTACTGTGCAGAATGGCAAATGTGTGTCAAGTTTTTTGAAAGGGGATGGTGGAAACCGGAACCTGGATCAATCACAGAATTTTTTGTGTGGCCCCAGTAACGTAGAATGGACAATTCCTCCTCCACAGGCAAAACAGCAGAGCAATTAGGAGAAGCAGACAGAAAAAGACAGGGGCGAGGGCAGCTAACAGCTAATGCTCCAGGTCGCAGACCTTTCATTAAATCTTTAAAATAAAAAATCTTACTATCAATACACACATTGCAGTTTTCTTTCTCCAGTTTTTTACATGACAACTCTACCCATTTGGAAAAACAAGAACTAAAGTACCCAACACCTTAAATGACCCACCACCGACTTTGCTATTTTATCTCTCACAGTAGAACTTTGATAATGGGTGGGAATACAGTAAACCAGATGAATCTTTACAGTTTACTGCCATGAGCCTCATCTCTACAATATTGACATTTCATTATTATAAATAGCTAGAACATACCAGGTTCAAATCTCTCTTGGTTTCTCCTACTCCCAAATATTTTTTCTTTTAAATAAAAAAAAAGTTTTTAACTTTTAAATTCTGAAAATTCAATGGTTATTACTTGCCCTAGAGGGTGAAGGGTGTATGTGAAATTAGGGTTGATTCGAGCAAAACCCAACCTCTAAAATAGCAACATATACAGACACTCATTTCCAAGGGAACAGGAAAGGAAGGGAAGGGAGCAGCAGCGGCACCACAGGCATACAGCCCAAGCAGAAAAACAAATCATTTTGCTTACTAAAGCCAAATCTGAGGAGAAACAGGCAGAAAAAAAAAGACAAAAATGGTAAGGACATACAGTCAGTGGGATTCTGTCTCTGTATCAATGATTTAGTTATAAATATAGATTATTAGTCCTCTTTCTATACATGTAACAAATTTCAAACTCACTACCATGAAATTTCTAAAGTTGACTCTTTCACATTTGTTAAAAAAGGTAAAAATCACCTACTTTCCCCCCTTCAGTTTAAGCTCTAAATTGAAATACTACATGTACAACAGCTGGTCCTAGCCTCTATAAAATGTTAAAACATGTCAAGCTCCTTTGCCAATATAAAGAGCTACATAATTCCTATCACACTTGCCTTGAATTTAGGCATGAGAAAAACTCAAAGCAACAACTCAAGAGGGACGGGTCAGAGGAAGATAGGGTTCAAAGGAGAGAAGAGCAGCAGATGAGATACTCAGACAGACTCGAATCTGACATTCAAGTATGGAGACACCCAAAGGAGACAACAAACAGGGTCTACTGTACAGTATGCAAACGTCAGGCGCTGTCTGTCTGCTGGAAATGTTAAGGCTAGCACTGCAGTCCTCGATTCCCTTGGACCGTAAAGCAGGGGCACATCCTCAACTCATAATACTCATACTGCAATTTTCTCTTGATCATCTTTAGAGAATAGTAGTTTGCTTGTCTTTCTCCATGTGATGCAAACTGTCTCTTTACACCCCTCAGACTAACAATTTCATGTTTTAAAAAACTTCTTTTAGAAAATGGATAAAAGAGTAAGGCCTCGGTGGGTGGTGACGTTAGAGGTTGCTCTTCATCGCTTCTTTAGCTGCCAGGATCAGTGGCGTCAAGCTAGATAATGGTTTGGCCAGTTTCAGGAAGGGATGCTGTAACAGTTCTTTGGCTGAACCCCTTTTCTCCACATCCATCTCCAAACACCGATTTAAGAAATCCGGAAATATTGGGGAAAGTTTTTCTGGATTCTGAAGTTCAGGAGTTCCATTTGTTGCTATCAGGTACAAAGCCCTCAGAGGATTTTCATTGAGGTATGGAGGCTCTCCTTCAACCATCTCAATAGCCATGATGCCCGGTGATCATATGTTGACTTTGAGGCCATAGGCTTTTCGTGTAACCACCTCTGGTGCCATCCAGTACGGCGTTCCAACCATAGTACTGCATTTACTCTGCTCAGGGGTGATCTGGGCACAGAAGCCAAAGTCAGTAAGTTTAACTGAGCCTTCCATTCCCAAAAGTACGTTGTCACTTTTGATGTCTCTGTGGATCACTTGATTAGCATATAAAAATTCCAAGGCCTGTAAACACTCTCTGCACACAGCTGCAATCTGCGCTTCATCCATGCAGGTTTCTGTTACCACATCAGTGAGTGACCCACCAGCAAGGTACTCCATTACCACAAACAACTCATCTCCAACCAGGTAACTGTCTAAGAAGTTAACTATGTTGGGATTCTTTAATTCTTTCATCACCAGAATTTCATTAATGATCAATTCCTTCTTTGGTTGTTTCTGTAAATTAATCTGTTTAATAGCAACCTCTTGCCCCAGTGCCACGTCTGTTGCAGTAAAAACTGTACCTGAAGCCCCTTGTCCAATTTTTTCATATCTTGTATATTTTTTCTTAGGGTCACCTATGCTCACAATAGTTCTTAATTTCTCCATAATCTCTTCATCTGTCATTTTGGCTTTCTTTTTCTGTTTGTCTGAGGACTTGGCATCACCATCAACATTAGAATCACCAACTGGAGCAGGAATAGGGTCGATGACAGACCGTGTGTAAATTGATTTTGTATGATCTGGCCGAGGGGCAATGACAGGAGGGGCAGCATCTTCATCATCATCATCTTCCTCCGTTACTACCGCTGATGTTTCTGATCCCTTGGTATTCAGTGTTGGTGTTCCAGAAGGGAAGCTATCTTTCTCAGGAGGAGTGAAGCTCAGGTACTTCTGCTTCACGGTGTTAGAGTCATAGTACTTCAAGACATCCAGCACAGCCAGAGGATTCTTCTGCTCTAGTTTAGTAATGTTGGAGGTCTGCAACAGTCTTGCCCATTGTTCTGGCATGCCAGTGAATTCTCCAGTAACAGCATCAAAGCCAACATGGATGGTGTGTTCAAAATCAGATGGAGGAGAAATCTCTGGTCTTTCTTTTTCTTTCTTTTTACTTCCTTTTTCTGTGCCTGAGAATATGGAGATAATTTTGTTCCTTGTTTTTTTTCCCTCTGGAACAGAAGGTAAAGGTTTCAAACTGTGATTAGCCGATAAAGGATCTTTTCCTCCAGTGCTAAAAATGGTACTGCTCATTCGCACAGGAGGTGCTGGAGGCTTGTCTTCTAGTTCTCCGCTATCAGACATGATTCAGAATTATGAAATGACCACAGAGGGAAGGAAGGTCTCCGCCCGACCCGGGGCGGGCTGCCCTGCCGACGCGGGCGAGCACAGCCTGGTATATCACTTTTATCATATTTAGGTGATTTCCCTGTATTCCAGTTTTCTCCAGGGCTTTCATCATAGTGAAGTGTTGAACTTTGTCAAAGGCTTTTTCAGCATCTAAGGAGATGAACATGTGATTTTTTTCCTTCAATTTGCTTATATGATGAATGACATTCACAGTCTTTCGTATGTTGTACCAACCTTGCATTTCTGGGATGAAGCCTACTTGATCATGGTAGATGAATTTTTTTAATATGTTGTTGTAATTGGTTTGCCAGAATTTTGTTGAGTATTTTTGCATCAATGTTCATAAAGGAGATTGGTCTACAGTTCTCACTCTTAGTTGTATCTTTGAATAGCTTGGGTATCAGGGTAATTGTGGCTTCATAAAAGGAGTTTGGAAGTGTTCCATCAATTTCTACAGTATGGAAGAGTTTGTTGAGTATTAGTATTAGTTCTTCTTTGAATATCTGGTAGAATTCTGCAGTGAAACCATCTGGTCCTGTTTTTTTTTTTTTTTTTTTTTGGGGGGGAGACTTTTAATAACAGCTTTAATTTCCTTTGGTGTTATGGGTCTGTTTTAGGTCTTTAAACTCTTCCTTATTTAATTTTGGTAATTGGTGCTTGTCCAGGAAGCAGTCTATTTATTTTAGGTTTTTCATTTTAGTAGAGTATAAATTTTTAAAGTATGACCTACTAATTCTCTGGATTTTCTGGGTATCTGTTGTTATGTTTCCCTTTTCATTTCTGATTCTGTTAATGTGGATGTTCTCTCTCTCTCTGCTTTTTGGTTAGTTTGAATAAGGATTTGTCCATCTTGTTGACTTTCTCAATGAAATGACTTTTTGATTCGTTGATTCTGTGTATTAGATTCTTTGTTTCTGTTGTACTGATTTCAGCCCTAAATTTGATTATTTCCTCCTGTCTATTCCTTCTAGGTGAGTTTTCTTTTAATTGTTCTAAAGCCTTCAGCTGAATTGTTAGGATTCTTGTGTGAGATTTCTGTTGGTTTTTCATAAATGCATCTAGTGCTATGAATTTTCCTCATAACACTGCTTTCATTGTGTCCCAAAAGTTTGGGTATGTTGTGGATTCATTTTCATTAAATTGTAGAAAGTCTTTGATTTCTTTTTTAATTTCTTCCTTGACACAGCAGTGGTTCAATATAGAGATGCTCAGTTTCCATGAATTTGTATGCTCTCTGTGATTTTTATTATTGCTGAACTTTAACTTTAGGCCATGGTAGTCTTATGATACAATGGGTTGTTCCCATTTTTTTGTATCTATTGATATTTGCTTCGTGACCAAGTATGTCATCAATTTTAGGGAAAGTTCCATGGGGTCATAAGAAATATGTATATTATTTTGTATTTGGATGGAAGCTTCTGTAAATAGCTATCAAGTCCATTTGTTTAAAAACATGTTAGACCCTTCCTTTCTCTGTTGAATCTTTGTCTGGTTGACCTATCCAAGGGTGAAAGTGGGGTATTGAAATCTTACACATTTAGAGTGTGACATTTGATGCGGGATTTAAGGTTTAGTAGTGTTTCTTTTACATTTGAGGGTACCTTATATTAGGAGCATAATTATTCAGGATTGAGATCATCTTGAACAATTTTTCCTGAGATGAATAAGTAATGTCTGTCCTGGTCTTTTTTAATTGATTTTTGTTTGAATTCTACTTTGTTAGATACTAACTAGAATGGTACCACCAGTTTGTTTCTTGGGGCCATTGGATTGAAAAGTCTCTTCCCAACCCTTTACTCTGAGCCTGTGTCTGTCCTTGAAGTTGAGGTATGATTCTTGTATGTAGCAGAAGATTGGTTTTGTTTTTGTATCCATCGTGTTTGGGTGTGTCTTTTTATAGGTAAATTGAATCCATTGATATTAAGGAATATTAATAACTACTGATTGTTATTCCCTCTTATTTTTGGTGGTAGCTTGTGTGTATTTTCTTTCCTTGGGCTTTTCTTCTGTGGGATTATCAATTATTTGTGGTTTCATGGGTGTATCTGGGTTCCTTAGGTTGGAGTTTTCCTTCCAATGCTTTTTGTAGTGTTGGATTTGTGTATAGGAATTATTTCAATCTATCTTTGTTGTGAAATATCTTCCTTACTCCACCTATGATGATTGCTAGTTTTGCTGGTATAGTAGTCTAGGTTGGGAGCCATGCTCTTTCAGTGTCTATATAACTTCTGACCAGAACCTTTTTGCTTTCATGGTTTCCATTGAATAATCTGGTGTTACTCTGTTGGGTCTTCCTTTATAGGTAAGTTGGCCCTTTTCCTTTGCAGTTCTTAATATATTTTCTTTGTCCTGTCTGCTTTTTGGCATGATTATTATGTGATGAGCTGAATTTTTTCAGGGTCTAGTCTATTTAGTGTTTTGTAAGCTTCTTGTTTCTTTATAAGCATTTCCTTCTTTAGACTGGGAAAGTTTTCTTCTATGATTATATTGAGTACATTATCTGTACCTTTGACCTGGTATTCTTCTCTTTCTTCTATTCCTATTATTCTCAGGCCTTTTCATGGTGTCCTAAATTTCCTGAGCATTTTATGTTATGGCTTTTTTGTTTTAGTGTTTTCTTTGAGTGATTTATCTATTTCCACCATTGAGTCTTCTACTCCTGAGATTCTCTCTTCTATCTTTTGTATTCTGTTGATTACACAAGTATCTGTAATTCCAGATTGTTTCTTCAGAGATTTTGTTTTACCCTTTGCCTCATTTTGTGCCTTCTTTATTGGTTTTATTTTATTTTATTGTGCCTGGAATGTTTCTTTTATTTCTTGGTTTTTATTTCTTGATTTTCTTTGTTTTCTTTCAAAGATTTGTTCACCTCTTTCAATTTTTTATTTGTATTCTCTTCTATTTCTTTAGAGAACTTTTTTATATTGTCTTTTAAGGCTTTCATAATCTTCATAAAAGTGTTTTTAATATTGTTTCCTATTCATTGCTCTGTTTATATCTTGGAGTTGTAGAGCCATCAGCTTCCTCTGGTGATGTCTTGTTGTTCTTTATATTGTTATATGTATTCTTGCACTGGCATCTGCCCATTGCTTTCTTGATTCACTCTTAGTCAGGTCTTTTTTAGATCTTAGTCTGCTGTGGTTACAGGATTTTTGTGTCTCCTGTCTGCTCTGAACACAGAGACTGCAAGATCTCTTACTCTGGTCAGGCTATTGGGTCACATGGTCCAGAGAGATGCCTGTCTCTCACTCTGCTCTGGGCACTGGGTTGAGCAGTTCACAGAGAAGCCTCTCCCTAGGCTCTGGACATAAGTCTTCCATTCCAGACAGATGTGTGTCTATGATGGTGTAACTTGCCTAGAAGGTAGGTTCTGACCATCAGCTATATGTCCCCTGCGATTGCTGGGGAAGGATTCTCCATCCTCTCGCTTCCTCTGGACACAGGTCACCAGAATTTGGTTTTCATTCGATATTTTGAGGTGGTAGAAACACCATAAATCTGGGCTATATCTTTTAATATTAGACTATGTGAATGACCATAGAAGAAGGAAACTTTCATTTTGTTGACCTCACTTCCTCTGAAAAGTTAATCTATCTTGCTGCCAAGAAAATATTTACTGATATTATAACCTATTCTTTAGGATTCCAGTGTATACTAATGAATCTCTGAGGCATCCATCCAGCATCATGGGTAAAATGACTATTGGATTCTTGATCATTAGGAAACAGCCATTATTGTACTATCCGCAACATAGTCTATAAGCCTCTCTCTCTCTTCTCTCTTTTTCTCTCTCTGTATATGTGTGTGCATATCATTTATAATTTATACATATACAATATTAGAGCATAATATTTTAAAGTACACATACATTCTATTACATCTGTTTTGTTAGAGAACTCTCACTAATACATTTCTTATAAATGAAACTTCATAAGTTTCTTTTTGCAATGTATGAGACTATTACAGAAAAGTATGCCCAATCAAAATGCCAAGGTTTAGACACCATTCCCAAAAGATACATCTCCAATATCTAAGCTCAGGGACCACTGGGGATAAGGAATGGAAAATATGTGGGATCTACAGGAACATGTACTTAATACTAACAGAGAAAGAAGAAAAGAAATCACATAGAACAAGCAGAAAGGAGAAAATAAGAAAAATTAACAGTAAATAACTAACATCTTTTATAGTAATTGTTTTTTAATGTTAGGTTGCCCCAAGTTAGAACCACTTCAGCCACAACTGAAGAATTGTACTGATTGACTTCATTGATGTGGAAAGACACACCCCAAATGTGAGCAGTACAATTTAATAGCATTCCATATTTTTTTTTAAAAAAAAAAGAAGAAAAGAAAATATGGAAAGGAGATGATTATTTCTTATTCTCTCTTTGGCATTTCCTCTCATTGTTTGGTTTTTTATTCTCTTGTTGTCAATATTGATTCCTTCACTGATGTCTGCACCAGATCTTCATATTTTTGTATTTGACTAAGGGCCAGTAGCTCTTCAAGATCACTTCAGGTTTTGGGTACCAGAATGGGACTACAGAGACAGTCAATTTTTAAGAGTGAGCAACTACTGTGTTGATAGCTTCTCCTGTGTGAGACAGCCACCTTTACACTATTCCAACTCTTGAGGTACTCATCTTCAAGAGATGAGCAACCACTGTGTTTCAGGACCCTCTAGAATGAGAGACAACTATTGTTACCATTTCAATGGAAGTGTATTTAATTAATTTTTAATATATTATTGTGGTTTGAATGAGAATGGATCCTATAAGCTCATATATTTGAATGTTTGGTCCTCAATTGAGAGAACTGATTGGGGAAATTAGAAGATGTGGCCTTGCTTGAGAAAGTGGGTTGCATGACAAAGATCATGCCATTTCCTTTTAGACCCCAACCTTCTCTATCTTGTGGATGTTGTTTCAGTATGTAAGCTTTCTGAGCTTCTTCTCTAGCACCATGCTTGCTTACCTGCTGCCATGTTCCCTCTATTTATAGCCATGAACTCTAACCCTCTGAAACTGTTAACAAGTCCCTGATAAACTCTTTTATTATAAATTCCCTTAGGCATGGTGTCATTTCTTAGAAATAGAAAAGTAACTAAGTATGAATATGCATAAATATACATTAGTATATATATATTCATCTTAACTGTTCTGTTTCTTTAGAGAACTCTAATATAAACTTGATAGATAGAGTAGTTATCTAGAAACAGAGTTATAAGGATGAGTATTTTAGTGAGCTTTGTAGTATCTGGATCTAGTTCTTTAACTGGGTAAATCCTAAGGAATTTTTTGTTAGTGTGGAGAGACCAAAATCCATGGCATGAGCTATTAGTGGACTATGCAAGATAAAGTAATTTGATCTTTGATTTACCTGTGGTGAGCAAGGAATTTAGTTGCTTTGTATATGAATCCTTTGAACATTTGGGCCAAAGTAAGGAAAATAATGATGCTGTCTTGTTCCTTTTAGCATCTGTGGGCAAAGCAACTAAAGAAAAAAATGAGCTGAGTAATAACATTGGCCAGCTCCAGATGCACAAAAGCAATCTAAATCTCTCTAAGCAAGGCATGGAAGAAATTCTCTCTAGTATCCATAAGGCTCAAGTTGCAGAAAACAAATCCAAGCTCTCATTATATGATTAGTTGACTAACAGCACAAATTTAATTACCAGACTCTATGGTGTGTGAGCAGTTAAAGTGAGGACACTGATTAGGAAGAGTAGGATCCTGTGACTTGTGATGTGGTGTGTACAAGAAATCTAAGAAGGTAGGGGGCATTGAGTTTTCATATTGTGATGGATTAATTGCCACCTGAGGATAACTGTCTCCCCACTTCTAGAATCACCATCTTGGACACCATGCAGTACTGCCATCTATGCACTTACCTGAGGAAATTAATTCTGCTTTATTGTAGAGCTGGCAATGTCTTTCTCTTCAAGACAATATTGAAGTAGCTCAGGGACCATGTGCCATTGCCTCTAAACATATAAATAGACTCCAGATTAATCAGAGGTGAAGTGCAAAGTATGGTCCAGGAGGAAATGAACTACATTCTTCTGGTGTTTTGAATGAGAGATGTCCCCTGTAGGCTCAGGTACATGAACAGTTGGTCTTCATTTGGTGAAACTATTTGCGGAGATCAAAGAACTTTAGGAAGTGTGGCCTGGCTGGGGAAAGAATGCCACTGCATGAAGGCCTAGAATTTGTAGTTTCTCCTTCATACTACTTCACTCTCTGCTTTATTTTTATGATGAAAAAGATAATCTCTAAGTTTCCTGATCTAGGTTCCTGGTCCTTGCTTACTTGTCATTATGGATTTTTCCCTTTGGAGCCTTAAGCTAAAGTAAACTCTTCCTTCCACAAGCCATGTTTGATACATTACCAGAGAAACTAAAAGTAACTAATACAACCCCTAAAACACATGTGTTTTAGCATCATTCAAGCAGAGGTCTGAGAAATGTGTGTGAAAATGGAATTTGAGCATGTGGGATAGTGGGGTAAAGGACAACACTAGATAAGGTGCAGAGGCTCTAAATTTAATATTGAAGCTTATACAGTTTAAAAAGTTAAAAACTTATTTCATTGATTGGTTGAAGTATTTGTAATAAGATACTTAGAAAAAGCTGGAGATCCCCACTATTCCTTAGATCACTGTTGATAAAGAGATTTTTAAACCCCAAGAACATTTGACTTCTTGCATGCATTTTCTGTTTAAAACCTAATTTTCTACAATAGGAGAAGCCAGCAGACATGCCTTTTATTGATGCTTTATAATGCAAAATGGTAAGAGGGTATCCCAGCATGTTTGAAGATCTTTGTTTTGCTCTTAGAGTTTATTTTGATGAGATGGGTTAAAATATATTGAATTAATAATCTATAATTTTGCAAATAGTTATAAAAAACATAGAAACCAAGTCACTTCAATATTAGAAAGATACAAAAGCAAATATATAACAAAATATATGGAAAAATAAAAATAGAGCAAAAACATACATACATACATACACTCCTCCAAAAATAGGCAATGGTAATCAGCAAACAATGGTTTGGAGATTTACTCCATATTTATTTTTTAGTAGTCAAAAGATTTCTTCCATATTCCTGTTTCTTCTCCTGCATGAATTTCATCTGTGGGGTGATTGATGCTGACTCACTAGTGAAATGGCTGAGATGATTATCCATCAATTACATCATATCAGGTCAGCAGTAGAGAAAGAATTCATTTTGTCATTCCACATGGTACAGAGTACTGTCACTAGGTACTAATGTGAAGAAACTTTTTTTTACCCATTTGTTTGGAGTACATATGTTTGAATGCATTCCCCAGTTGGTGGAATAGTTTGGTAAAGATTAGATGTAGCCATGTTGGAATAGGTGTGGCCTTGTGGGAGGATGTTTCATTGCTCCTGTGCCTTGCCTGTCTGACTTTTGTCATGCTCCACACCATAAAGAGCTAACGTTCTAAAGCTGTAAGAAAGCCTCCAATTAAATGACTCTTCTGGTGTTTTGTCATGGCAATTTGAACAGTAACTAAGATACCTAGGAAACCTGAGAACATTAAACTAATACCAGCCATATAGTCAGATGTCAAACTGTCACAGTAGTAGTGAAGATGATACCCTCATGAGGCAGCACTGGAGAATAGGAGTTGTGAAAGATGAAAAGTCTGTAAGTTCATTGAGCAAGCAGCTTGCCTTAGGCAGTAAAGTATACAGTGAAAAATCACCTGCCCCTTTTGAGAAAAAATAAAAAAGCATGCATCATTATCTGAAAATAACTTTGGAGCTAGCCATAGATGAAGATTAGCCTTTAGAGTCTCACATGAACTACACAGTTTACTGATGTAGACCCTAAGGATGCTAAACTTCTAATGGACTAATTGAAATTTATGAGCATGTCTCTACAATCAATGGACTTAATTCTTAGTATGTTGTGAAAGTATACAGACAGTTCTACTTTTGCAAATTTCCATGCTATGTTTGTTTCCCCTCTTCTGTACCATTTAAAGACACTCCATACCTAGATCAAGGCCACCACAAGCTGTACAAACCAGAAGTTTGGAGAGACACTGACTAGCTAAGATTTTGCGAAGCTAAATGTAGTGTACAGACTGTTGCGCATGGACAGAGAAAGTACTAAGGTAGAGACATCCCTGGTGAACATGTGACACTAATCTACTACAGTTTACCACCAGCATAAATGAACTTGACAGACTCTAAGTGTGTGGGACCAGTAAAGACCATGAAAATGCTTCCTCTTTTATATATTTTTATATTTCTTTTGCTCATTGTGTGTTTCCCTTTATTTGTCTCAATATGCTGTTTGAGTATTTTAACTTATATTTTAAAAACTTTTATAGTTTTAAAATTTATTCTTCTTTTTATACTTTTGTAATTTTGTTTAGGTGTTTTTTTATTATTGGGCAAACATTTTTTGTTTCCTTTTATATGGCCCTTCTGTTTTGTCATTTTATCTTCCTTTTTTTTGTAAGTAATAGTTTGACCACTTAATTTTAATAGTGTTTAGACTTTTATTTCCTTTTATTGTTTTATTTTCTTAAATTAGTATTTAAGAAATGGGCTTTATTTTGACTATATATATATATATATATATATTATATATTACAATCTTTTTTCACTCCCCGGAGCTGTATCCTATCCTTATTCCCAATCTGTTATCTAAAGATGTTTAACACTTTATGAAATATTTACTGGATATTTTTATATAAATTACTTTTTCTTTTTTATTATTTGAAAAAGAAATAGATTAGCCTGTAGGTTACTACATGGATATTACTGCCTTAAAAACTGATAGCAATCCTTCCATTTCAGTCTTCCCAAATGCTAAGATAACAGGTGTGAGCCATTATATCTGGTCCCATTTATGTATTTTCTTTTGAGAACTATTAATTAGCCTATTCATTGTTTGAAAAATTTGATAATTTAGTTTGTAATATTTTGAGCACATTATCAGCTATAGATATTAATTTTCAGTTGGTGGTTTAGTTGTCAAAGTATTTTTCAAATTATGTAAACTATCCCTTTATTCTTTATTATTTTTATATTCAGAAACTTTAATTATTACACAATCCCATTCCTCAATTCTTGGTGTTTTACTCTACTAGTGTATTGCTGCTATTGGAATCAATTGCAGAAAGTTCTTGCTTGTGTTTGTGTCTTGCTTATTTTCCTTTAAGAAGTTTCTGAATTCAGATTGCATCTTACAGTTGACTTGAGACAAAGTGATGTGGAGAAGAGAGAGTGACAAGTGACTGGAAGGGGCAGGACAGGGAAGGGAGTTTGAATAAGGGGATACATGGATAAAAAATGAGAATTTATTCATAATAAAAAACTGACTTGTGTGTGTGTGTGTGTGTGTGTGTGTGTGTGTGTGTGTGTGAGAGAGAGAGAGAGAGAGAGAGAGAGAGAGAGAGAGAGAGAGAGAGAGAGAGAGAGTGAATGTGGAGGCCAGCGATCAATGCTGAGTGTCTTTTTCAGTCACTCTTCACATTAGTTTTTGAGATAAAATTTTTTACTAAACATGGAATGGCTTTATATGTACTAACTGTACAGAAAGACCCAGGAATCCTCTTTTCTTCATCTCCCCAGGGTTAGGGTTATAGGTACATACCACCACAACCCAACTTTTAGATATGTGCTTGGAACTGAACTCAGGTCCTCATGCTTGGACATAAATCTCTTTGTCCACTGATTTAACTCCACAGGTATTTGAATTGATTGGTATGCCATCAAAGAGATATAAATTGTTTTATTATTATACACAAAGATATACAATTTTCCAGGAACCAGTTTTTGATCAAACTAACTTTTCTCCTATATATATATATATATATATATATATATACATATGTAAATATATATATATATTTGACACAATTATAAAAGATTAGTTGAATGTAGCTGAGTATTATATTATTGGCCTCAGTGTTATGTTCTATCAGTGTGTGTGTATGTGTGTATGCATGTGTGTGTGTGTGATTACAACAGTGTTATGTTATTAGGGTTCTTCAGTATAATTTGATGTCAAATATTGTGGTGCAACTGGCATTATTCTTTTTGATTACATTGGCTGCTTGGTGCCTTTTTACTTTATTACAAATTTTAAAACTTGTTTTTCTACTTTTTTAAATAAAGTTAATTGAATTCTGATGCAGATTATATTTAACCTGTAAATTACTATTTGTAATAAAACCACTTTTCATTTACTTTTATATTTTTTATTTATTTAAAAGGTTTTTTTAAATTTTACATACCAACCACAGTTCCCCTTCCCTCCTCTCCTCTTAGTAGCCCTCAGCTTCTCCCCACCCTAACTCTCATGCACTTCTCAGAGAGGGTAAGAACTCCCACAGAGAATCAATATAGTCTGCATATCAAGTTGAGGCAGGACTAAATCCATATATGAAGGCTGAGTAAGGTATCCCTCTATATTGAATGGGCTCCAAAAAGCGAGTTCATGCACTAGAGATAAATCCTGGTAACCCTGCTAGAGGCCCCACAATCTGCCCAAGCAATATACTATCTTCCACATTCAGAATACATAGTTCAGTCCCATACAGGTTTCCAACTGTCAGCCAAGAGACAATGAGCTCCTAGTAGCTCAACTGTCTTTGTGGGTTTCCCCATCATGATCTTGACCCCTTTGCTTATATAATCCCTCCTTACTCTCTCTGATTTGACTGGGAGATTGGGCTAGAATTCTGTACCTTTTAAAAGTTTCTGTCACTTAACTTATCTTTTTCTCATTTATTCATTGCATTTAATTCTTAAAAGTGGAAACAACCTAGATGTCCCTCAACTGAAGAATGGATTAACAAACTGTGGTACATCTACACAATGGAATACTACTCAGCAGTAAGAAAAAATGATATCCTAAAATTAACAGGCAAATGGATGGATTTGGAGAATATCCTCCTGAACGAAGTATCACAAACTCAGAGAGATAAGCAGGGGATGTACTCACTCACTAGTGGTCTCTAAACAAACAAACAGGAAAAAAAGCCAAACATGCCCAAGCAGCAAACCACAACCACTGAACAGCTTGGGATCAGAAACACCCTGGACTGACCCTTCAAACCCCAGTTCATCTATAGGAACACCTGACTCACTCTTGAGGGAGGGGGGACAAAACTGGATTTGCCAGGAGTGGAGACTGATCCAAGCATTATTGGGCCAGTGTGACCATAGGACTGTCTGCTCCCTGCCAAGGGAGGGGATGGGGAGTTGCAGAGAAGAAAAATGATCAGATGGGGTGGGAGGGGGAAGAGACCTTCAATAAGGATATACAGGGATGGAAAAAGGGAAAGCTGAACACAAAGAAAATATATGTGTAGTAATCTTATTTGCATTTCCACCCTTGATAAGCCATGCTTATGATTATTATCCTCTGTGTAGTTATTGTTAACTCTTCGGCATTTTTAAATTCTTTTTACTGTTTTTTTTGATAAATACAAAATAAAGAAGGAAAAGAAAAAAAGTGGATGTCACATTAGCAAATTTAGTGGAATTTTAGAAGACCAAATGCAGATGGATACTGCTTTCAAATAGTATCATTGTAAGGAAAGCTGAAGATCCAAGACATTTATGCTAAAGGTTTTCCCTCATTCAATGATATAAAAATGCTTTTGCTTAAGGTCCACTAGTGAGTGAGTACATGCCCTTCGTATCCTCCTGAGTTTGTGAAACCTCACTCAGGAGGATATTCTCCAAATCCATTCATTTGCCGACAAATTTTAGGATATCAGTTTTTCTTACTGCTGAGTAATGCTCCATTGTGTAGATGTACCGCAGTTTGTTAATCCATTCTTCAGTTGAGGTGCATGTAGGTTGTTTCCAGGTTCTTGCTACTACAAATAATGTTGCTATGAACATAGTTGAGTTAATGCTTCTGGGGTGCAAATGTGCATCATTAGGGTCTATGCCCAATAGTGATATTGATGGATCCATGGGGAGATTGATTCCCAGTTTTCTGAGAAACAGTCATGCTTCATTCTAGAGTAAGTGGACAAGTTTACATGCCCACCAAAAATGGAGGAGTATTCTCCATTGCTCCACAACATCTCCAGCATAGGCTGTCATCTGTGTCCTTAATCTTAGCCATTCTGACAGGTGTCAGGTGGTATCTCAAAGTTGTTTTGATTTGGATTTCTCTGATGGCTAAAGATGTTGAGCATTTTTTCAAGTGTCTTTCAGTGGTTTGCAGTTCTGCTGAGAATTTGCTTTTTAGCCCTGAATTCCAATTTTTGATTGGATTATTCAGGGCTTTGGGCTCTAGTTTATTGAGTTCTCTATATATTTTAGAGATCAGTCATCTCTCACTTGTAGGCTTGGTGAAAATCTTTTCCCATTTTGTAGGGTGTCATTTTGTTTGAATGATTGTGTCCTTGGCCTTACAGAAACTTGTCAGTTTCAGGAGATCCCACTTATTGATTGTTGTTCTTAATGTCAGTGCTAGTGGTATTATATTTAGGAAATGGTTACCTGTGACAATGCATTGGTGGGAATTTCCCACTTTCATTTTCATTAAGTTCAGCATAGCTGGTTTTACGATGCAGTTTTTGATCCACTTGTATTTGAGATTTGAGCAGGGTGATAGGCTTCAATCTATTTGCATTTTTCTAAATCCTGCCATACAGGTGTGCCAACACAATTTGTTGAAGATACTATCTTTTTCCCATCGAATATTTTTAACCTCTTCATCAAAAATCGGGACTTCATAGGTGTGTGGATTAATGTCTGGGTCTTCAATTCAATTCTATTGATTCACAAGTCTGTTTTTATGCCAGTACTAGATTGTTTTTAATAGTATAGCTCTATATTATAACTTGAAGTCAGAGATAGTGATACCTCTTGAGATTCTTTGGTTGAGCAAAATTGTTTTGGCTATCCTGGCTTTCCTGTTATTCCAAAAGAAATTGAGTATTGTTCTTTCAAGGTCTGTAAAAAAATTGTGTTGGGATTTTGATGGGAATTGCATTGAATCTTTAGATTGCTTTTGGTAGGATTGCCATTTTTCCTATGTTGATTTTACCTATCCAGGAGCATGAGAAATATTTCCAATTTTGATATCCTCTTCAATGTCTTTCTTAAGTGATTTAAAGTTTTTGTCAAACAGATCTATTGCTTCTTTGCTTATAGTTACACCAAGGTATTTAATGCTATTTGTAACCACTATAAAGGGTGACGTTTCCTTTATTTCTCTTTCAGCCCTTTTATCTTTAGTGTATAGGAGAGCTACTAAGTTTATTTGAATTAATCTTTTGTCCTACTACATTGCTGAAGGAGTTTATCAGCTGTAGAAGTTCCCTGGTAGAATTTTGTGGGTCACTTATGTATACAATCATATCATCTGCAAATAGAAATAGTTTTACTTCTTCTTTTCCAATTTGTATCCCATTAATCTCCTTGTGTCCTCTTATGCTTTAGCTATAACATTGAGAACTATATTGAGTAGATAAGTAGGGAGGGGACAGCCTTTTCTAGTTCCTGATTTTAGTAGGATTGCTCTGAGTTTCTCTATATTTAGTTTGATGTTGGCTGCAGGATTCTTTAAATCGCCTTTATTATATTTAGGAATTTTCCATGTATACCTGATCTCTCCAGGTCTTAAGTCATAAAGGAGTGTTGGATTTGCCAAAGGCTTTTTCAGCATCTAAGAAGATGATTATGTGGATTTCTTCCTTCAATTTGTCTATATGATCTTTACATTTTTTTTGTATGTTGAGTCATCTCTGCATTTCTGGGATGAAGCCTACTTGATCATGATGAATAACTTTTTTATATGTTGTTGTAATCTGTTTGCCAGTATTTTGTTGAGTATTTTTCCATCAATGTTCATGAGGGAGATTGGTCTATAATTCTCTTTCTTTGTTGCATCTTTGAGTGGCTTAGTTATCAGGGTAATTGTGACCTCATAAAAAGAATTTGGCAGTGTTCATTCAGTTTTCACTCTATGGAACAGTTTGTTGAGTATTGGTATTACTTCTTAGAATGTCTGGTAGAATTCTTCAGTAAAAACATCTGGACCTGAGCTTTTTTTATTTGGGAGACTTTTAATAACAGCATCATTTTCCCTTGGTGTTATAGTTCTGTTTAGGCCTTTTTATCTTTTCTTGATATAATTTTAGTAATTGATACTTATCCAGAATGCTGTCCATTTCTTTAAGGATTTCCATTTTATTAGAGTAAAGATTTTCAAAGTATGATCTGATAACTTTCTGGATTTCTTGGGTGTCTGTAGTTATGGCCCAATTTTCATTTCTGATTTTGTTAATTTGAATACACTCTCTCTCTGTGTTTTGGTTAATTTGGATAAGAGTTTGTTTATCTTGTTCTCTTTCTCAAAGAACCAACTGTTTGATTCATTGATTCTTTGTATTGTTCTCTTTGTTTCTATTGTATTGATTTCAGCCCTAAGTTTGAACATTTCTTGCTGTCTATTCCTTCTAGGTGAATTTTCTTCTAATTTTTCTAAAGCCTTCAGTCTCTTATGTAAGCTTTCACTTGTTTTTTTTTTTTTTAATATTGGCATCTAGTGCTATGAATTTTCCTCTTAACAGTGTTTTCATTGTGTCCCATAAGTTTGGGTATGTTGTGGATTCATTTTCATTAAATTCTAGAACATGTTTGATTTCTTTCTTAACTTCTTTCCTGACCCAGAGGTGGTTCAATGTAGAGATGTTCAGTTTTCCATGAATATGTAAGCTTTCTGTGATTTTTGTTATTGTTGAAATCTAGCTTTAGGTCATAATGATCTGATATGATACAAGGGGTTCTTTCCATTTTTTGTATCTGTTGATATTTGTCTTATGACCAAGTATGTGGTCAATTTTAGAGAAAATTCCATGGGGTGCTGAGAAATATGTATATTCCTTTGTGTTTAGATGAAAGCTTTTGAAATATCTATTAAGTCCATTTGTATCATAACATCTGCTAGACCCCTTATTTCTTTTTTGATTCTCTGTCTGGTTGACCTATCCAAGGTTGAAAGTGGGGGTACTAAATGTTCCCACTATTAGAGTGTGATATTTGATGTGGAGTTTAGGCTTTAGTAGTGTTTCTTTTACGTATGAAGGTGCCCTTATATTAGGGGCATAAATATTAATGTCCATCCTGGTCTCTTTTGAATGATTTTTGTTTGAAATATTCTTTGTTAGATATTAGTATGGCAATACCAGCTTGTCTCTTAGTTTCATGAGATTGGAAACTCTTATACCAACCCTTTACTCTGAGCCTTAGGTGTTTGAAGTTGAGGTGTGTTTCTTGTATGAAGTAGAAGATTGGCTTTTGTTTTTGTACCCATCATGTTAGGGTGTTTCTTTTTATAGGTGAATTGAGTTCATTGGTACTGAGGGATATTAATTACCACTGATTGTTTTTCCCTGTTAATTTTGGTGTATATTTCCTTTCTTTGGGCTTTTCTTCTTTGGATTATGGATTATTTGTGATTTCTTTGGTGTGTCAGGTTTCTGTAGGTTAGTTTTCATTCTAATTCTTTCTGCAGTTCTGGATTTGTGGACAGGTATTGTTTCAATCCATCTATATTGTCAAATATCTTCCTTACTCTACCTATGGTGATTGATAGTTTTGCAGAATATAGTAGTCTAGGTTGGAATCCATGCTCTTTTAGTGTCCATATAACTTCTGACTCAGACCCTTTTGCTTTTGTTGTTTCCATTGAATAGTCTGGCGTTATTTTCATTGGTCTTCCTTTATAGGTAAGTTGGCCCCTTTCCTTTGCAGCTATTAATATTTTTTTTGTTCTGTATGCTTTGTGGCTTGATTATTATGAGGTGAGCAGACTTTTTGGGGGGTCTAAACTATTTGATGTTCTGTAAGCTTCTTTTTTATTTTGAGAAAACTCTCATTTTTATCCATGTATCCCCTTGTTCAAACTACCTTTCTCATCTACCCCCCAGTCACTCTCTCTTCTCCCCATTTCCCTATCTCCTCCCTACCAAGAGCAGGAGTTCCCAAGGTCCTAAGGTGGCTAAGTTCAGCAGCCACTCCAGGCAAATCTGCTGTCATCAATCCAACATCAAGACTGGGTCAGGTGTTTCTCAGGAGGGAATGGGCTCCAAGGTGCCAGTCTAAGATGTTTAAGATCCCAGGCTGTTCAGTGGTTGTGGTTTGCAGTTTGGGTATGATTTGCTTTTTGTTTAAGGTCTACTTATGAATGAGTACATCCCCTACTTATCTTTGTGGGTTTCTGATACCTCACTCAGGAGAATATTCTGCAAATGAATCCATTTGCCTGCTAATTTTAGAATATCATTTTTCTTAGTGCTGAGTAGAACTCCAATGTGTAGATGTAACACAGATTGATAATCCATTCTTCACTTGAGAAGCATCTAGGTTGTTTCCAGGTTCTTGCTATCAAGAATAATACTTCTATGAATGTAGCATGCTTTTGGTGTGCGAATGTGCATCTTTAGGGTTTATGCACAATAGTGGTATTGCTGGATCCTTAGGGAGATTGATTCCAAGTTTTCTGATAAACCTCCATGCTGCATTCCAATGTGGCTGATCAAGTTTAAATTCCCAACAAAGGAGGAGTTTCCCCTTGCTCCACGACCTCTCCAGCATAGGCTGTCATTTGTGTTTGTTGAACTTAGCCATTCTGACAAGTATAAGGTGGTATCTCAAAGTTGTTTTGATTTGCATTTCTTTGATGGCTAAAGGTGTTGAACACTTTTTCAAGTGCCTTTCAAGGATTTGTTATTCTTCTGCTGAGAATTTCCTTTTTAGTTATGAACCCCATCTTTTAATTGAGTTATTTAAGGTTTTGGGCTCTAATTTCTTGAGTTCTCTGTATATTTTAGAGATCAGTCTTCTGTCACTTGTAGGGTTGGTGAAAATCCCATTCTGTAGGTTATCTTTATGTCTTAATGACTGTGTTGTTGACTTTACAGAAGCTACTCAGTGTCAAGAGGTCCCATTTATTGATTGTTCTTCTTAGTGTCTGTGCTTCTGGTGCTATATTTAGGAAGTGGTCACCTGTGTCAATGCACTTGAGGGTATTTCTCACTTTCTTTTCTTTCAAGTTCAGAATGACTGGGTTTATGTTGAGGTTTTTGATCCACTTCTATTTGAGTTTTGTGCAGGGTGACAGGCTTGGATCTATTTGCATTTTTTACATACTACCATCCAGCTATTAACAACACCATTTGTTAAAGATCTTATTTTTTTCCATTGAATACTTTTGGACTCTGCAGAAGATCAGGTGTTCATAGGTTTTTGGGTTAATGTTGGGATCTTCAATTCAATTCCATTGATCTACACGTCTTTTTATATGCTAGTACTAGGTTTTTTTTTTATTATTACTTTAGCTCTATGGTTGAAGTCAGACATAGTGATGCCTCCTGGGGATCATTTGTTGAGCAAAATTGTTTTGACAATCCTGGCTTTCCTGTTATTCCAAATGAAATTAAGTATTGTCCTTTCAAAATCTGTAAAAAATTGTATTGAGATTTTCATGGGAATTGCATTGAATCTGTAGATTGCTTTTGGTAGGATTGTCATTTTTACCATGTAGGTCCTACCTTTCCAGGAACGTGGGAGGTCTTACCATTTTCTGATATCCTCTTCAATTTTTTTCTTCATTGATTTAAAGTTATTGTCAAATATGTCTGTTATTTTTTTGGTTATAGTAGTCCATGTAATTCAATGGTATTTGCAGCTATTATAGAGGATGATGTTTCCCTTATTTGTCTTTCAGCCCTTTTATCATTAGTGTATAGGAGGGCTACTGATTTCTTTGTGTTAATCTTGTATCCTGCTACACTGCTGAAGGTGTTTATCAGCTGTAGAAGTTCCCTGGTAGAATTTTTTGGGTCACTTATATATACAATCTATATCATCTACAAGTAGAGATAGTTTTACTTTTTCTTTTCCAATTTGTATCCTCTCAATCTCCTTGTGTTCTCTTAGTCCTCTAGCTAAAACATTGAATAGATTAGTAGAGAGAGGACAGTTTTGTCTAATTCCTAAGTTCAGTGGGATTGCTTAGAGTACATCTCCATTTAGTTTGATGTTGGCTGTAGGCTTGTAGAAAATACCCTTTACTATATTTAGATATTTTTCCTGTATTCCTGATCTCATCAGGACTTTTATCATAAATGAGTTTTGGATTTTGTCAAAGGCACTTTCAGCATCTGGATATAAGCATGTGGGGTTTTTCCTTCAGTCTGTTTATATGATTGATGAGACCTATCTTTTCATATGTTGAACCATCCATGCGTTTCTGGGATGAAGCCTATTTGATCATGGTGGGTGATAATTTAAAAAAAATTACTATGAGTAAAGTCATATTTTTATTCATGTATATCCTTGTTCAAGCTCCCTTTCCCCTCCCACCCTTTCCAGTCACTCTCTCTTCTCCACACCTCTTTGTTAACTCCACACCATGGGCAGGAGGTCACAAGGTCCCAGTATGGCTTAGTTCAGCATCCACTCCTGGCAGGTACATTTTTCTCACCACCACATCAAGATTAGGTCAGGTGATTCTCTGGAGGGAGTGGGATCCAAGGTGCCAGTCCAATGTGTTTTAAAACCTAAGTTGTTCAGTGGTTGTGGTTTTCAGCTTGGACATGATTTGCTTTTTGCTGTTTTGTTTTTAGTCCACTAAAGAGTGAGTACATCCCCTGCTTATCTTTCCAGGTTTGTGATACCTTGCTCAGGAGGATATTCTCCAAATCCATGCATTTGCCTGCAAATTTTAGGATACCAGTTTTTCTTACTACTGAGTAATACTCCATTGTTTAGATGTACCACAGTTTGTTAATCCATTCTTCAGTTGAGGGGCATCTAGGTTGTTTCCAGGTTCTTGCTATTGATAATTTTTATATATTGTTGTATACTGTTTGCAAGAATTTGTTGAGAATTTTAACGTCAATAATCATGAGGGGAACTGGTGTGTAATTCTCTTCCTTTGTGTGTCTTTGAGTGGCTTGGGTATTAGGGTAATTGTGGCCTCTTAAAATGAATTTGGCAATATTTCTTCAGTTTCTACTCTGTGATACAGTTTGAGGAACATTGGTAGTAGTTCTTCTTTGAATGTCTGTTTGAATTCTGCACTGAAACCATATGGACTTGGGCTTTGTTTACTTGGGAGGCTATTCATGACAGCTTCAATTTCTTTTGGGGTTATAGGTCTCTTTAGGCAATTAATCTGCTCTTCAGTTAATCTTAGTAAATGGTACCTGTCCAAAAAGCTGTCCATTTCTTCTTGGTGTTCCATTTTTGTGGAGTATAGATTTTCAAAGTATCACCTGATAATTCTCTGGATTTCCTGGGGGTCTGTTGTAATGTCTCCCTTTTTATTTCTGATTATGTTGATTTGGATACGCTCTCTCTCTGCTTCTTGGTTAGTTTGGAAAAGAGTTTATCTATCTTGCTGACTTTCTCAAACAACCAACTCTTTAATTAATTGAATTTTCTATTGTTCTTTTTGTTTCACTTGTATTGATTTCAGGTTTAAGTTTGATTATTTCCTGCTGTTCACTCCTTCTAAGTGAAGTTGCTTCTAATTGTTGTAAGGTTTTCAGCTGTGCTGTTAGTTTTCTAGTGTGGGATTTCTCTAGGTTTTTCATATAGGCATCTAGTGATATGAGTTTTCCTCTTAAGACTCCTTTCATTGTGTCCCACAAGGTTGGGTACATTGTGGATTCATTTTCATTAAACTCTAGGAAGACTTTGATTTCTTTGTTAATTTCTTCCTTGACCCAGAGATGGTTGAGCTGGGTGATGTTTAGTTTCCATGAGTTGGTAGGCTTTCTATGATGTTTGATTTTCTTGAACTCTAACTGTAGTTTATCGTGGTCTGAAATGATTCAGGGGATTATTACACTTTTGTATCTATTTATATTTGTTTTATGACCAGTTATGTGGTCAATATTAGAGAAATTTCCCTTGTGTTTGGGTAGAATCTTTTGTAAATATCTTTTAAATCCATTTGAATCATAACCTCTGTTAGACACCTTTTTCTCTGTAGAATCCCTTTTTGGTTGTCCTATCCAAGGGGTATTTAAGTCTCCCACTACTAGGGAGTGAGAATTGATGTGGGATTTGAGCTTCAGTAGTGTTTCTTTTACATAGATAGGTGCCCTTATATTAGGGACATAAATATTCAAGACTGAAGTCTCATCTTGATCAATTTTTTTGAGATGAATAAGTAATGTCCATCCTGGTCTCTTTTAATTGACTAGCTTGAAGTCTCCTTTGTTAGATATTAGGATGGCAAAAACCAGCTTGTTTCTTAGGGCCTTTTGACTGGAAAATCTTTTCCCAACCCTTTACTCTGAGCTTATGTCTGTCTTTAAGTTTGAGGAATGTTTCCTGAATGCTCCAGAAGGATGATTTTTGTTTTTGTATCCATCATGTTAGTATGTGTCTTTTTATAGGTGAATTAACTTCATTGATATTAAGAAACATTAGTGACCACTGATTGCTATTTTCTCTTATTTTTGGTGGTAGCTTGTATGTATTTTCTTTCTCTGGGCTCTTCTTCTGTGGGATTATTGATTGTTTCTGGTTTCATGGGTGTATCTGAGATCCTTATGTTGGACTTTTCCCTCTAATGCTTTCTGAAGGGCTGAATATGTGGATAGGTATTGTTTAAGTATGAGTTTGTCATGAAATATTTTGTTTATTCCATTTATGGAGCTGGTATTTTTCTCCTTTTCCTATTATTCTTAGGTTAGGTCTTTTTATGGTGTCTCAAATTTCTTGAGCATTTTGTGTTATTGTTTTTTGTTTTAGTGTTTTCTTTGACTGATGTATCTATTTCTGCTATTGAGTCTTTCATTTTAGAGATTCTCCCTTCCATGTCTTGGATTCTGTTGGTTATGGCTGTATCTGTAGTTTTACCTCTTTTCTTCAGATTTTCTATTTCTACTTTGCCTCATTTTGTGCCTTTTTATTGCTTCTATTTCAATTTTTAGTTCCTGGAATGTTTCTTTCATTTTTTTGGTTTTCCTTTTCTTGGTTTTCTTTCAAAAGTTTGTTCATCTCTTCCACTTTTTTTTGTATTTTCTTCTCTTTCTTTAAAGGATTTTTTAATATCTGCTTTTAAGGCTTCTATAATCTTTATAAAAGTGCTTTTACTGTTGCTTCCTCTTAATTGCTCTGTTCAGGTCTTGGTGTTGTAGACCTACCTGTTTTTTCTGGTCTTGTCTTGTTGTTTTTTTATATTGTTACATGTATTCTTGCACTGAGTCTGCCCATTGCTTCAGTGGTTCACACTTAGTTCCTAGTCAGCTGTGGCTAGAGGGCTTGTGTGTCTCTGGTCTGCTGTGATCAAGGGGTTTGCATGATTTCTGACTCTGCTCTGGACACAGTTTTGAGTTTCCAAGGTGCCTGATTGACTTGTGATGAAGCAAATCGCTCTGGAGGCAGGGCTTGGGCATGGGATGTCCTTTCCATTAAAGGTTGCTGGGGAAGCCTTTTCTCAGCTAAAGCCTATGGCCTTTCTGCTAGCAAGAATCTGAGATCAGAATCTTGGGTGTAAATTTTACAGACTAAATCTGTACATTAAATAAAGATAAAGGATTATAAGCTAATAATTTTGAAATATTATTTTTTACTGAAATATCTGAATAAGTTTTCTGAGCCTGTGCTTTTCATTGTAAAGTATTTTTACACTACAAGTTTCATCTCTTAATCTGAATATGTTGTTATTTTCTATTTCTTTAATAGCTTCTATCCTTTTTAACATTTTAATCTGCCATGATATGATTTCAGTGCTTTTTAGTCTCTATTTTCCTGCATCATCTCTCTTTCTTCTTTCACTAAAAGCTTCTTCTTCCCACTAATTTCTCATTTTACTTTTAATGAGTACATGTGTGACCTACTGAGCTTAATTACTATTATTTACATAAGTGTGAGTAGGAGGTAATTAATTTAAGCATAGGTCAATTTATTAGTCGCTACACAACTGAAGAAAGTGGTAACTATTCCCTCAACCATCATTAACTGTGAATAGTTCTTTGGGGAGATATAGAGCTTTATGAGCCATTCCTCCTTTTATGATGAAATGCTGTGTTGTCTTATGTATATGACACCATTTCTTGGGAGATTTAAGCAAATGTTTACTCATCTCAGGGAGGGAACTAATGACAAACCAAAGTTAGAATGCCAGCAAGGTCCAACTTGGTAAGTCAATGAATATTACTGGTGCTATTTACAAGAAAATGGCTGAGGGATTAATTACAAAAAAATAAATGACTCAAAGACAGATGTATGCCCAAGGCCTACACAGCATGACAATTCCTCAAGAAAGGTAGAGATTTGGAACACATTGCAGAACCTGCAGGCAGTTAACAGGTTGGAGTAAGTCCATTTTAGGTAACTCAGTTCATCTCAGCCTCTTTAAGGCAGCCCAGCTGGTTCCTGCATCTTCTTTGCAGCTCAACTTGCTTAGGAGTGGTTCTCAACAGTTTTTACTGCTTGTATATTTTTGGAAACAGAGGGACATAGTGAATCTAGGTGTTTCATGTAGCTGCTGAAAAATTTTTAAGCTGCTTACTCTCTGACCTTAACAAGCTTCCCTGTAGGATGCATTGTTGAATTTCCTTTTAGAAAATCCTATTGTTTCACTTCCCTTTTAATGTCTCTTAAAATGCCCCAATGTTTTACCTCACCTTTAACAACTTGTGTTTACAGGAGTTTCCATATTGATAGAATGTTTTAGTCTTGGAGAAAACTGCTATGCAACATTGTTGATGGTTTAAATGAGAAGAGTCCCAAAATGAACTCTGTCCTCTATAAGTTGCTTTGAGGTCACAATGTTTATCATATTGACAGAAAAGTATTTAATGTAGATTGGTAGCAGAGAGTAGGGTATTGTCTTGAAGAATTTGATTATGGCTTTTAAGGAAAGACAGGAATTTTGAACTAGAAATGTGATTGAATGCTACAAGCCTAACAGGCTCTTGTAGTAGGATCCTGGAATATATTAGTAGTAAGAGTGATGTAGACTACAGAGGTCAAGCTTAAGTTATTTCAGAGGGGAATAATGAAGGGATGTATCAGCAACTATGACCATTCCTGTGATATTTTGGCAAAGAATCTGCATGCCTTTTGCTCAGATCGTAATATCTTGCCTGAGACTAAGTTAAAAAGTAATGGACTCATTTGTTTGGCAGAGGAAATTTATTTTTTCCTTCTTCATTATTTATTTTGTATTTATCAAGAAAAACAGTAAAATGAATTTAAAATTCTGATAAGTTAACAATAACTATAAAGAAGATAAAAATCATAAGCATGACTTATCAAGGGTGATAATGCAAATAAGATTGTGACACATATATTTACTTTGTGTTCAGCTTTCCCTCTGAATTTTTTTTTCCATCCATGTATATCCTTATTCAAGGTCCCATCCCCCTCCCGCCACATCAGGTCATTTTTTCTTCTCCACAACTCCCAATCCCCTACCTGGGCAGGCAGCAGATAGTCCTATGGTCCCACTGACCAAATAATGCTAAGTTCAGTTTCCACTCCTGGCAAATCCAGTTTTGTCCCACCTCCCTCAAGAGTGAGTGAGGTGTTCCTATAGTTGGAGTGGGATCTGAAGGGTCAGTCCAGGGTGTTTCTGATCCTAAGCTGTTCAGTGGTTGTGGTTTGCAGCTTGGGCATGCTTGGCTTTTTTTCTTGTTTGTTTAGAGACCGCTAATGAGTGAGTACATCCCCTGCTTATCTTTCTGAGTTTGTGATACCTCGCTCAGGAGGATATTCTCCAAATCCATCCATTTGCCTGCAAATTTTAGGATATCATTTTTTCTTACTGCTGAGTAGTATTCCATTGTGTAGATGTACCACAGTTTGTTAATCCATTCTTCAGATGAGGGACATCTAGGTTGTTTCCAGG
>PVIH01019346.1:22565-35776 GCA_004025045.1 Sigmodon hispidus | reverse complement strand
TTTTTTTTTTTTTTTTTTTTTTTTTTTTTTTTTTTTTTTTTTTTTTTTTTTTTTTTTTTTTTTTTTTTTTTTTTTTTTTTTTTTTTTTTTTTTTTTTTTTTTTTTTTTTTTTTTTTTTTTTTTTTTAAACTTTATTTATTTATTTATTTGCCTTGGTATTTGCCTGGAACTGAAACTATAGACAGTTGTTAGCTGCCATGTGGGTGCTGGGAATCGAACCCGGGTCTTCTGGAAGAGCAGACGGTGCTCTTAACCGCTGAGCCATCTCTCCAGCCCCCCAGGGTTCCTTCTATTTCTGATTTTTCAGCCTTGAGATCACAGATGTGCACAGCCTCACTAGCTTTTATGTAGGTGCTGTGGGACCAAACCCAGTTCATGATGGTTATACGGTAAGTACTGTATTGACCAACTCATCTCTCCAGCAACCCATCT
Source organism: Sigmodon hispidus (assembly GCA_004025045.1). Taxonomy (NCBI): domain Eukaryota; kingdom Metazoa; phylum Chordata; class Mammalia; order Rodentia; family Cricetidae; genus Sigmodon; species Sigmodon hispidus. The sequence continues at coordinate 35,344 of PVIH01019346.1, read as the reverse complement.
CTCTCTCTCTCTTTTTTTTTAAGTCTCAGTCTTATGTAGCTCAGGCTAGACTGTCATTTAATATGTAGCCAAAGCTGCCCTCTAATTCCTGATTCTCATTCCTTCATCATTAAAGTCTTGGGATGCCAGGATTCCGGGTGCTGACATGCCAAACCTGTGGCCTCATACACAGATTATTTTCCCCCTTTCTCAAACGCAGGAATCAGGAGAGAATTTTATAAAACATTTCATAAGCTCATTTCTTCCAGCTGTTTCCATGGCAACCTCAGGAGCTGCAGTTAGGCCAGTCACAGGTCCTTTCTGAATTCAGACAGGCCTCGGACTCCAGCGGGAGTGCCCAAGGGAGGGTTAGAAAGAACATTTGTAGGGCTCTGAATGTCCCTGGTTGGTCCCCACCTAATCTTTTGCTTAGGGGGATTAGGATTCAAGTCTATTATTAATGGATGCTCTGGAACTTTAGCATGGAAAGGAGTTTCTGTTTTCTCAGTACCACACCCCATCTTTTGAGAGTTTCCAAGTCCCTAATTCTCCACCTAAACTTACTTAATAAAAACAAAAAGCAAACCCAAAACCCAGGTATGGTGGTAGATATCTGTATTCCTAGCATTTGGGAGGCAAGGCAGGAGGATCCTGAGATCAAGGATAGCAACACCATGCCTAAATAAAACAAAACAAAACAACTTGAAATTGCAAAGGCTTAAATTGGGTGTAGCTGTATATACTCTGCAATCCTAGCTCCTCTAGGGAAGCAAAGGCAGGAGGATTCCAGCCAGCTAAGGCTGTGTAATAAGACTTTATATTACCTCTCCTCCCACAGATTTTAAGCTAGTATATAGACAGATTGACAGATGTGTATCACATGTGAGAAATGACTTGTACACTTTATATTTTTTAATCAAAAAGGTCACTGCATTTTTGTGTACTCATTCATTGGTTCACTATATTTGGGGATACATGTGCATCTTGGAATGTGGGGGGTGGGTCAAAGGACAGCTTGCAGCACTGATTTCTGCCTTGTTCTCTCCTTCCACTCTGTCCATACTGAGGATGGAACTCAGGTTACCAGGCTTGGTGACAAGGCCTTAATCTGCTGAGTCATCTTGAAGACTCATTTTTTTTAATCAAAAAAATTAACTTTATTTATTATTATTGTGTGTTTGTGGGTGCATGTAGGGGTCAGAGGAAAGCTTGCAAAAAAAAGTTTTTATTTTTTTCACTGTGAATCCCAAGAATTGAACCCAGGTCCTCAGACTTGTCAGCAGGTTCCTTTATCATTTCTCCTGCTCTGAATCATATACAGAGATAGGTAAATTTTTTAAAATTTATTTATCTATTATGTGTATACTATACAGAAGAGGGTACCAGATGTCATTATAGATGGTTGTGAGCCACCATGTGGTTGCTGGGAATTGAACTCAGGTCCTCTGGAAGAGCAGTCAGTGCTCTTAATGTCTGAGCCATGTCTCCAGTCCTGAGATAGATGAATTTATTTTGTTACATGTCAACAGCAGCAATGAAAAAGCACCAACTTAGGGTTCTCATCTTGTCCTGTGGGTGCCAATCACTCCAGTGCCCATGTGTTCACATGCACACATCCCTAATGAGATCCTGAGAATAAATTCCTGGAACCCATCTGTGGCTACTGAACATACCTCCCCCCCCACCACCACACACTGAGTGAAATAAATTTTAAAAAATAAAATTTTTTTGGAACCCAATCCAATCTGGAGATAATCCTGTGTTTTTCCAAGGTAGATAGTATCTATTCATAAAATTATTTTTTTTTTTATTAACTAACGATGGTGACTACTGTAAAATGTCACATCATGCAGATATTTTGTGCTTGAGGCTGGCATGGTGTTTCTGTCTGACAGACATCCATTTTAGGATCAGGAAGATGGAAAAAAAAAAAAAAAAAAAAAAGCAAGCAGAGAAAACAGAGAGTAGGTGAGCAGTTTGCACAGCACCCGGTTGCCATGGGAACTGTGCCATCAACCTTCTTTCTATCGAAAAAGCAAATAACAAAAGCCGGAGGAGAGCAGGAACCTGAGGTGGTTTTGTTCTGTTTATTTTATTTTTTTATTATTTAACAAATGCTTATGTAATGGCAAGCCTCAATAAACAGCACACACACACACACACACACACACACACACACACACACACACACACGGATATTGTTCAAGAAGAAACAACTGTAAGCCAGCCCCTCCCCCCTGTACTCTTATGTGTTAGGGTCCCTAGGAGAACCCTTAGAAGGAGGAACAATAGCTCTCACCATTTCGATAGCAAAAAGGCCTGGAGACATTCTAGAAGATTCTCAAAATCGCAGCTGGGGAAGCAATATGGATAGGGTATAAATCCAATAGCTAGTCTACTAGACCGTATAGAGCAGAGAGACAGGTAGCTCAAGAGCCCTTATGTGACTGGGCCATGGAGATGGATCAGTGGGTCCCCCAGAGTTGGATTCTTGGGTCCACATGGCAGAAGGAGAAAATTGACCTCCAGAAAGATGTCCTCTGACCTCCATACCCGGGCTGTGGCACACACATGCATCATACACACGAACACACAAATAGGCACACACGCACCAACCATAAATACAACAAAAAAAATTAAAAATAAGGAATTTGGAAGATCTGAGTACAGTGGTTCATACCTATGATTCCAGCATTAGGGAGTCTGAGGCCAGCCTGGGTTACATAGTTCCCGGCTAACCTGGGATATAAAGTGAGATCTTGTCTCAAAATCAGAACATAGGAACATTCATGAGTGAAACGTGGTCTCCCTTGGCAAGTTTAGGACTCACTGAGTATCACCCACCCTAAATGATGGCCCCAGCTCATAAAGGACAGCTAATCCTAGCTTCCGGGTTGATACTGAGACCTGTATATCATGAAAAAAAGATAGAGCCTGTATACCTCCAAAGAACGATTTGATTTGAGGTTTTATAAAGCAAAGCTGTATCTATTCAGTGAGAATGGGGATGTAGTTCCTGGCCTCGACCACCAGAAACGCATTAGTAATTTCGGTACTTGTAGAAACGGCAGAAACAGGAGGATCAGAAGTTCAAGGTCATCCCTGGCTACTTGGCAAGTTTAAGGCTAGCCTGGTCTACACAAAAGACCTTGCCTTAAAAAACAAAAGCAAACACCTCTTGTGGAAGCATCTATGCTTTCAAAGGCGGTCTCTATCCCTTGAAGGAATAGTGATCCCCTTCAGTGGTATGTAGGCTCTAGTGACTTTGTCCTTGTTTTTACTTAAGTCCCCAAGCCCTCCTTTCCACCTGTCCCTTTAAGAGCAGCTGCTATGATCACAACAGCGCAGACCCCAGCTGCTGCCTGCAGTGTTACTATGGAGACCCGGGCTAGCAGGAGGGGGCGGGGAGGGGGACTGGGTCTGCGCAGGCGCAGTCTGGGGCTGTCGTACTGCAGCGGCCCCACTGAGCGTCTAGACCAAGGTACGCGCTTAGCTCCAGACTCCACCGGAGCGCAGGCGAGCTGCCTCTCTTCCCCCACCCCCACGCCCACCAGGTGCGTTGATCGTCGCCCTTCTGCACACTACCAGCTGTGGACAGTCACCTAGGCTGTCAGGGACAAAGGGAAGGGAGGACCAGCCCGGGCCATCCCGGAGACCGGACACGTAAGCCCCCTTCAGACCCTCAGATTGCCCCTGGGGAAGATCATTGCGTCTTGCTCGCTAGCAGGTAGCTAGATCGCGGAGTCCCAAATCCCGAGCGTGGACTCTAACCCCGCGGGTGGCCCTTCCTGAGTAGGATTGACCCAGTCTGTGATCTGCAGTTCACCCCTTCCTCGGGCTCCCTCCCGCCCCAAGATTAGCCTCCACTGGGCAGCGTCATGACCATGAACCTTCTGCAAGATTGGTGCAAGGAGCTGGAAGTAGAGGTACACAGGGCCCTCCTGATCACGGGCATCCCTGAGCGCCTGCAGCAGGCTGACATCGAAGCTACTCTGAGGCCGAACTTGCAAGCCCTGGGTAGCTACAGGCTTCGGACTGTGAGACCTGTCACCAAGGAGAAGGCTCAGGCCGCCTTGGTGGAGTTTGGGGCAGACTTCGATCACTCTGCCATCCCTATCCACATCCGGGGAGATAACGGAATCTGGAAGATCCAGAGTAAGGATCGCGGGCAAGATGCGCGGGTCCTTAGGCAGATGAGGCGCCTGTTGCTAGATGAAAGGCCCATGGATGACTTCAGAGAAATAGCTATCCCTCTGGTTTTGGAAGCCCAGGCCCAGGCCAGGGGGTTGGGGAAGGGGGCCAAGAAGGCTAGCTCCTCCGAAGGGGCAGCCAGGAACGGCCGTCGGGGCCGTGGCCGTCGGGGAGGCAAGCGCAGAGCTAGAAGCCAAAAGTTCACGGCTCAGAAAGGCAAGAAGAGGGGCCGGGGAGGGCGCCGAGCCAGGAGTGAGTCGGAAGACTCATCGGATGACAGCCTGGGCATTGTCATAGAGGAGATCTATGCAGAGGATCTGAGCGTAGACGATGACCAGAGGGCCCTGTACGCCACGCTCCAAGCAGCTGCCAAAGAGCTTACCAAGAAGTGGGCCTACCGGGGAGAACCGGACGAAGGAGAGGGCCCCCGAGAATTTCTGGCACTCGTCACTGTCACCGACAAAGCTAAGAAGGAAGAGATAGAGAAAGAGCTTCCTGGAACAGAGTCCATCTGCTTAAACATTAAAGACGAAAAGAGTGGTGTCCCTGATTTAGTTGCGCTCCTGGCTGTAAGAGATACCCCGGCTGTGGAGATAGATAGTGAGGGGGAGGAGGAAGACGAAGAGGAAGAGGAAGAAGAGGAGGAAGAAGAAGAAGAGGAAGATGACGATGATGATGATGATGATTCCGACGGCGAGTCTCTGGAAAATGGAGAGCAAGGAAAAATAGGGGTGGATAACCCCGAATTTGTGGCAATCGTGGCTTACACCGATCCCGCTGACCCCTCTGCCAGAGAAGAAATGCTAAAAATCGCTTCTGTGATCGAGACCCTAGGCTGGGGCGATAAAAAAGACAAAAAAGATGCCCTCCCTCAAGTCCTGTCCGTCATGGACAAGGACACCTCTGGGCCCAGAGTGAAGGTAGAGGAAGCAGGACGCCAGGTGGACGCCATGGTCCTGAGGAAGGCGGAGGAAGATGGGAATCTTCTGGAATGTATTTCTACCTTGGCCGAAGCAGAGAATTGCACCAAGGGAAAGAAGTCTGGGCTGGGTCTCCTCAGAGGTTGGACCGCCGAGGGCCACCAGGGTGGCCTCTTGGAGCTGGTGGCACTCCTGGCTGCGCAAGACATGGTGGAAGCTGTGAAAGAGGAAGAGGCCAGCAGGTGGGGCAATGGTGGCAGGAAGTGTGATCACAGCCAAGGTGGCTTATCCGACGTCCTGTCTTTCCTGGCCTCCCAGGAGAATCTCGAATCCAATGAGGAATCGGATGAGGATTCAGACACAGAGTCTGAGGGAGATTCCGACGACACTGACAGCGAAGAGTCAGAACCAGGAGACAGCGTGTCCAAGAAGCCGCGCGCCAAGAGAGCGCGCACTGGCTCCAAAAGCCTGGCTCCAGCCGGCGCCACCGCCGTCTCAAATGCACCCAGGGCACGCAAAACCCGCAGGGGTGGTCGTGGTCGTGGCCGGGGTGTCACTCCAGAGAAGAAAGCAGGAAGCGGAGCTGCAACCGAAGACCAGGCTGGGAACAACAGAAAGAAGAAGGGATCGGCAGGTGCCCGTGCCAGGGCTGGCGACGCCAAGGGACAGCCAGCTGCTGTTCCCAAGTCTACCCGCGGGAAGAAAGCACGTCGGGGCCCAAGACGGGCGCCCAAATGCCGTTAGTGCCACAGATATCACTACAAGCCCTGTCTCTCGTGTGTGGACAGCCCCCCACACACGCCCCCTATTCTCTCTCTTCCCCGCTTCCCTCTCTCGGTTAACCTTGTGCATTTGCTTTGTGTTCTGCTGTGTCCCTGGCTGGCTATGACCGGTGCCCAGCCTTTCCTCTTAGTTCCGTGAACAGATGGCGTGAGCGATCTTGATGACTGAAGCCTTGATACGACAAAGAAAAAGAGACAAGACATGCAGTGGCCGGTGGGTGCAGAGGAGATGTGGGCCTGGAAGACCCCGGAGGGGCTCTGCCCTACATCTGGAGCCCCAGCGTGAGTGTGTGGGTGCGTGGCACTCCTGCCTGCCCATCCGTCCAGGCACCTGCTTCTGTCCCAACAGCTGGGATCGACTGTGAGCCTCCTCTGGCCTGACTGGACCTGGACAGGGGGAGAAACGAGAGTGTTGGGCATTATAGGTTGCAACGAAGCTTGGAAGAGCTAAGGGCCCTATGTGTGTATGTTTTGAGGGGAAGTTACTCCAGAAGTGAAAAGAATAAAATGAAAATAAGAAAAGGGAGGGGAGCTGGGGGGGTGCAGGAAGAAGGGGATAAGAGGGGAAGAAAAGGTGGTGGCATTAGCTCACCCTTCTGAGACTCTGCAGGTGGGAAAGGGTGGAAGCCACGCCCCACCCCCAGCCCTGTCCACAGGTTGAACTGGTAATACTCTGCCAATGTGTTCTGCTTTGGAAAACTTACAGGAAATCCAGATTTCTGGATTCTCTGGGCAAGCCCTGCTCCTCCTACTCTGGCGCCCCAGCTCCAACGCACCAGCTGTCCCTGGCCACCCCTCAGCTGTTTGTCCTTGTAACTCTTGACTTAATATGACAATAGAGTCCCTTGTCCATCCCCCCACCATGTGCAGTAAATACCCCAGATCCCCTTAAAGGGTCAAGTGTTCCCATTGTAGGAAGCAGCCGCTCTACCCCATCCTGGTATTATCCATCCCCCAGGAAGCCTGGCTGACACTGGCCAGACTCCAGCCCTCTGCTATTCCTGAGAGTAACCGCTTCAACTGTGTTTTCCTGTAGTGCTACGTGCAGAAGCCCTGGCTGCTCAGTTCTGTGTTTTGCTGTGTAGATAATGCTTTTCTTTGCACAGTACTTTCCACCCTCGTGGTGTATTTGTGTGTGTGTGTCCAAGTTTCTATCTCCAGGAAGTGACCGGCTCGTGGTGCCTAGACCCTCTTGGATGTAACAGAAGAAGTTCTGACCTGTCCTCACAGCCTTGACTGGACAGTCCAACTCGATGGCAAGGGACATAGAGAAGTTGCAAGGGCTGTGGGTACCTCCGTATTCAGAAGCAGTCCTCTCTTTGCTTACCAGGACCAGTGATGGAGAAAGGATGGATGAAGGAGAGGACCAGAGTGGCCTGTGACTGGAAAGGAAGCCTCTCTTCATGTGGACTGATGGATTGGGGGTCTGGTGGGATTCCTGAGTAACCTGTGGCTGGGGAGGGACCCCATATGATGTCACTTCGCATTGCATAGTTATAGGTACCTGTCCTTGTGTGCTGTGTGACCCGGGACCCTCCAGTGAAACATAATGAATCATCTTTTGGCTGTTGTTTTCTTCTCTGGTCTGAACAATGATGTGAGTGTGTACCAGGTTGAGTGCTATGCCTTGGAGTCATGGCTGACACACATCCCTGGCTCCTGCTCCCGCACTACTATGGCCCTAGGTGGAGTTTCATGCCCCTCAAATTCCAATTCACCCCTGGACCTTGCCACTTTGATTGAGTCCTTTACCCCCCTAGGCCCTCCTCACATTACCCCTTGCCCCAGTCTCTACCTGGGACCCCAGAGAGCAAAATCCTGCAGTTCAGGATGGAGGAATTTTAGCCTAGCCTAGTCTGCATTTCATTGCCAGGAATGGGGATGGTAGCCCAGGGGAACTGGCTTGGCAGCCAAAGGCAGCCAAAGGCCCAAGACCGGGTCTTTTAGTGGCTGTAATCCTCCAGGTCCTAAGAAATGCTACTTGCTTCTACCTCAGGGAATTTGCACAGGCTGCTCCTGCTGCCCGGAACAATGCCTTTCCCCAGGACACTTCATTTTAACACTCCCAGGGAGGGTTCCCCTACTTTACGCACTGCTTGCACCTTGGCACACTCGTGTATCCACTACAACAGGAGCGTTTAGGGATAGGGGAGGATGGGTACATTGTTCAAAGATGAAACAACAGCTCTCTTCCCGGGTTGGAGATACCTCCTCGGAAAAAGCTGATAGCCTGGAACCCAGGTCACTGGAGTCTGAAGACTTCAAACATAGAGCAAATTTTGCTGAAGATGGTCCAGAGGTTTCGGTCCGTCCGTGTGACTGCTTTCTGCTGCGGTTTTGGGGTTGGGGGACTGAGCAGCCTTCCTCCCCAACTTTTACAGCTCAACAGCCACTGGCAAAGAACTCTGGGGCTAGAGCTTTGGGGGTCCTACCTGGCCCTGGAAAAGCGAGCAAGCGAGTGGAGAGAAAATGGAGCTTCTTAGAGTCAATTCCCAGCAATGGGAGTGGGGTGTATCCCATAGTGTTCCCAGAGCCTATCACTGTGTGCAGAAAGCAGTGTAGTACCCGTTGGTTTGTTGAATGGCTGCAACGGAGAACTCTTTTGGGTTGGGTAAAACAGACCCCAGACGAACTTGGTGAGGAATGTTCCAGAGCCATATGGAGGGATCCATATAGAAAAGAACAGAAGGAACTGTGGAGAGGTCCTTAGGTCCCCATGGGGTGTCAGACCCAGGTTCATACGCATAAGGAGCAGTGATAAACTGCAGGGAGCCCCAAGAGGCGTAGGTGGGTGGGACACGGCTGCCCCCTGGCGGCGAAAAAGACAACCATTATGCCAGTTGCGCAATGCGGATCCCTCCAGGCTGCGTTCCTGGGCGGAACAAACACCCTAGATAAGGCCAAGATTTATGTGTTAGATACCCAGAACTTCTGCCTAGAAAGGGTGCCTAAGGCAGAAGCCTGAGAATGAAAGAGGTGACAGGCCTGTGGCAGGCACATGCCTGAGGGGAGCACTAGCCGACAGACTCCAGCTAGAGCAAAGCTGAAGCTACAAAGCAAGCATGGGACCATCAGCGTGTAATTACCGCCCTTTCTGTGCAAGGATCAGAGCTGAGCATTGGGGAAGCAATGTTACTAAGAGACCATTTAGCCTCGTGATGACGCACATCTGTAATCCGAGTACTCGGGAAGTGAAAGCAGGAGTTCCAGGAGAGTCGAGGCTACCTGAGACCCTGTATCAAAAACCCCAGCAAGTCCCAGCTCAATGGGCTGAAGGCACGGAGGAGCTCGCGGGAAAGGGTAGAACCTGAGTTCAATTCCAGCACACGTGGTGGAAGGGGAGAAATTTACTTTCACAGCTGAACTCTGACCTACACACGTGAGCCATGGCAGAAGCATGTCCAAACACACACACACACACACACACACACACACACACACACACACACACACACACACACACACACACACACACTACACCACACCAAAAGAATACAGTAAAAGATCAGCAAGCAAAAACCCCAAACAAAAAATTCAAAGCGAAAGACCACTAAAAATTCGAAAACGAGAGGGCTGCTGGCTAATAGAATTCTAAAGATTGGAATTTAGGAAGAGGAAGCTAGGGGTGGGGTGGTCCATGAAAATTTTATGGATGTGTGTTCTTGCCTGGAACCTCATCTGTCCTGTCTCTCGGCTACCTGAGATAGAAACAGGAGTGTTATAGATTCCTTGGGTTGTGAATAGGTGCAGTAAAGAAAAATGAGGATTCGGAAGAGCTATGACGTCACCTCTTCCGGTTTCCAAAGTCTGGTGCCCACAGAGAAACCAGATCCTTAGTGCAGAACTCTCTCACTTTCCCCATTCAGGTACGCAGAGGCCTCAACTCACAAGAGCTGTAAAGGCCCCGTTGTACCACGAGGAGGCGCTCAGGGATCGCGGGTTCAAACTACATGCTCACCATCGTTTCTCGTGCAATTAGCTTGGAAGCCCAGAGTCAGGGCCTGAGCCTGGGTGCTTCAGCAGCACCTGGGAATTTGCGAGAAATGCATATTCCTGGGCCCACCCTGGATCTACTGAGCCATTTTAGGGTTGAGCTTCCTAAATATGTTGTCAGAAGCCACCCAGGTGACTGAGGCATGGCCAGTCTGAGAACGGCTACTCTGGGGTCTGTCTGAGTCTCCCTGTATCTTGATGATGCTTGGCTCTGGGCTACCCAGTAGAACTACCCATGGAACCTTTTCGTTTTAAGACAGGCTCTCTCTGTGTAGCCCTGGGTGTGTAGACGAGTCTGGCTTCGGACTCACAGAGATTCCCTGCTTCTGTGATTTCCGCGGTGCTTGGAGTACTGGGATTAAAGGCACGCAGCACCGCGCTCTGCCATGCTCTTCTTGCCTCTATGAGCTATATAAATTCTGGGCTCTATTGGGCCCTGAAGGACCTTTCTGTGAGCAGGTGTCTCAGCTGTGCCCTGGCTCCTCGCTCAGGAATGGCGTGTATACTTTTATGAGAAAGTCTTTCCAATACATAGAAGCAAGAAGAGGGAATTAGAAAACGCAGGAAGTCCCTGCTGTTTTGGGGCTACAGCTCTATCCTCTTTGTGGGTTCTGGTGCTATTTTCCTTTGGTGACAGAGAGAGGCGATGGGGTTGGTACAAACAGAGGCTGAATTGGAGCCTCGTTTCTGGGGCTTCCTTCCTGGACACACCTTTCCTGCAGAACTAAAAGTCCAGGCTAGCCACGTTTGGGACTGGTCTGCAGGGACTACCTACATCTCTTTAGATGACCAAAATACCAAATACCCTCAGTATTAGTTTATTCTGTATTGCTGTAGCAAAATATCTACTGGAAACAATTTATGGGAGAAATGCTTTATATTGAGCTTCTGAGAGATCTCAGTCCATTGTGGTGGGGAAGGCATAGCAGCATGGAATAGTAACAGAGCCTGTTGCCATGGTGACAGACCAAGAAGCAGAGATACGGCTGCTAGAACACAGGGTGAAAGGACCTTCAAAAGCCCATCTCCAGAGACCTACTGCTGCGAGCCAGATCTTCCTTGCCTTCTAAAATAAAGTCCATGTGTCTGCATATTCTAGCAGGCTGATGCTGGAGAGGTCGAGGCAGGAGACCCATGAGTTCAAGGCCAGCCTCATCTACATCTACGGAGCTAGGGAAACAGCTAAAGTGCTGGCCATACAAACAACGAGGACCAAGTTTATACATTTGTTGCATCCCCATGTTTTTGTGTATAAAAATGTATGCATGCCTTGGTGCACATGTAGAGATCAGAGGACTATTTTTTTTTGTTTTTGTTTTTGAGAGGTTTGCTGTGTAACAGCCCTGGCTGTCCTGGAACTCACTCTGTAAACCAGGCTAGCTTCAGATTCACAGAGATCCACCTGCTTCTGCCTCTGGAGTGCTGGGATTAAAGACGTGTCCCATCACTGCCTGCTTAGGGGACTATTTTAAGAGTCAATTTCTCCTTCTACCATGTGGGTCCTGGGGACGGAACTTAGTCCTAGAGCTTAGCGGCCAGTGCCCTTATGCTCTGAGCCATCGCACACTGGCCTCAGAGGACCCTCGTGTGCTTTTCGTATTCCACATCCCTTCTGTCCCAGACATGTGTCTTTTATGACAATATTCTTACTTTTGTAGCACAGGCTATCCAGCCTCATTATATAGCCCAGTCTGGCCTTGCATTTGTGGTAATCTCCTCCGGAGTGCTGAGATTATAGTAGGGAGTTTATTTCTTTCTTTTTCCATAAATGCTTGTGCTTATTGCCAGACAATGATTCTCTTCACTCAGTGGGTTTTGGAATATGTCTGAAGGCAGTACTGCTGGCTGCTGGGCTGGGTAGTTTCATGTCACCTTGACACAAGCTGGAGCCATCGCAGAGAGAAACCTCAGTTAAGAAAATGCCTCCAGGGGCTGGAGAGATGGCTCAGCGGTTAAGAGCACCGTCTGCTCTTCCAGAGGACCCGGGTTCGATTCCCAGCACCCACATGGCAGCTAACAACTGCCTGTAGTTCCAGTTCCAGGCAAACACCAAGGCAAATAAATAAATAAAGTTTTTTAAAAAAAAAAAAAAAGAAAGAAAATGCCTCCATTAAACAGTGCTGTAGGCGACTCCGTAGGGCATTTTCTTGATTCATGATGATCAAATGAGGTTCAAGCTCACTGTGGGTTGTGCCATCCCTGGGTTCTATGAGGAAGCCATGAGAAGCAAGCCGGTAAGCACCACCCTGTACCAGTTCTTGCCTCCAGGTCCCTGCCTTGTCTGAAATTTCTGTCCTGACTTTCTTCAGTGATCAACAGTGATACGGAATTGTAAACCACATAAACCGTTTCCTCTCCAATTTGCTTTGATTATGATGTTTTATACCAACATTAGTAACTGTAACTAAGACACTGGCTGACTTTTTTTTTTTTTTTTTTCTAAGAAAAATGACCCGGGTTTCTGGTTTCAAGGCTACAGCTCGGGGCTGGAGAGATGGCTCAGAGGTTAAGAGCACTGACTGTTCTTCCAGAGGTCCTGAGTTCAATTCCCAGCAAAACCACATGGTGGCTCACAACCATCTATGATGAGGTCTGGCGCCCTCTTCTGTAAAACTGTATGCATAATAAATAAATAAATAAATAAAAAAAATCAAGGCTACAGCTCCTCTATGGAATGCCGCTCCAGAACAAGTCAGCTGCCGAAGCACTCATTCCCAGACAATTCAGGCAGCTGGGGCTGTAACAGGAGCCTCACCCCATAGAACACACCTCCTCCCTCTTCACATAATTCTCAAAATTTGCCAGTTATTTACAGAAACCTGATGAGAAGAAACTCAGAATGGCCGGGATAAGGTTGCTATGAAGATGTTGCTGAACCATTGAGCTTATTTCTCTCTCTCCCCCCCCCCCCCCC
>PVIH01019346.1:0-22465 GCA_004025045.1 Sigmodon hispidus | reverse complement strand
ATCCACCTGTTTCTGTCTCCAGAGTGCCAGGATTAAGGTGTGCACCACCACCACCCAGTTTGAGATTTGTTTTTTACTTATGTGCATTTGTGTGTGTCTGAGTACTTGAAAGCAGGTGCATAGAAGCAGAAGGCATTGAATTCCTTAGAACTGGACTTGCCTGATAGGGGCACTGGGAACTGAACTCAGGTCCCCTGCAAGAGCAATACATGCTCTTAACTGCTGAGCCCTCTCTCTAGCCCCACAAAAGGGCAATTAAAAACACGTTCTTTTATGTATATGAGTGTTTTGTCTGCGCGTGTGTGTGTGTGTGTGTGTGTGTGTGTGTGTGCGCGCAGTGCCTTTGGAACTCAGAAGAGGGCACTGATCCTTCTCGTACTGGAATTGCAGATGGTTGTGAGCCACCATGTGGGTGCTGGGAATAGAACCTGGGTCCTCTGGAAGAGTAGGCAGTGCTCTTAAGAGCTGAGCCATCTTTCCTGCTCTCGCATTAAAACAAATCTAAACCTTGTTATTATTATTGTGTTTGTAAACTTGGGTCCCCAGGTGCCATGGTACTTGCCAGGTGTGCTGGTTAATCTCCATTTTTAACTTGACATAATAGAGTCACTTGAGGAAAAAAGAACCTCAATTGAGGAGCTGTGTTGATCAGGCTGACTTGGGGACACACCTATGGGGGCATTGTGATGATTGATGTGGGGGTGCCCACTTGATGATGGGCAGGGTGACATGCATGCCTTTAATCCCAGACTGAGGCAGGGACAGACTGTGAGCTCAAGGCCAGCCTGGTCAATACAAGACTGCATAGTGTCAGAGAGCAAGCAAGAAAGCAAGGTTCTTTCATGTTCTTCTGTAAAGCAAACCCTTTCCTTCCTGTACTGACTGGTTTTGTATCAACTTGACCTAAGCTAGAGTCAGTCATCAGAGAGGAAGGAGCCTCAGTTGAGGAAAGGCCTCCAGGAGACCCAGCTGTAAGGCATTTTTTCATTTAGTGATCAGTGTGTGTGGGCCCAGCTCATGGTGGGTGGGGCCACCCCTTGGCTGCTGGTCCTGGGTTCTATAAAAAAGCAGGCTGAGCAATCCAGGAGAGTAAGCCGGTTAGCAGCTCCCCTCCATGGCCTCTGCGTCAGCTCCTAGGTTTCAGGCGGGGAGCCGAATTAACCCTTTCCTCCCCAACTTGCCTCATGAGCATGGTGTTTTGTGGCAGCAACAGGAACCCTAACTAAGACTCTCCCCAAGTTGCTCTTGGTCAGAGTGCTTTATCGCAGCTACGGAAAGAGGACGAGGACACTGAGCTTGGGAGGATTCAAACTGAATGGAAGAGCCTTACGTGAAAGAGGAACCCTGACCAGAGGACCAGATGACGACGATAACCATTCCTGTCCCAGAGGTGGGTGGGTGGGTCAGTACAGCGTATGGGAAAAAGGGATTCTAGAATAAACCCATACACAGCTGTTTGGGGTAATTTTGTTTATTATAGCTATGATTATTATTTATTACTGTTGACTTGACACATGCTAGGTTCATTCTAGAAGAGGAAACCTCGACGGAGAAAATGCCCCTATAGACTGACCTGTAAGAAAGCCTATGGGGCTTTTCCTCGATTGATGATGGCTGACTTAGTAGAGCTCAGCCCATTGTGGGCGGTGCCATCCTTGAGCTGATGGTTCTGGGTATATAAGAAAGCAGGCTGAGCCGGCCAATAAGCGGTGTTCCTCCATGGCCTCCCCTTGAGTCCCTGATCTAGGTTCTTGCTCAATTTTCTCAGGGAGGGATCACAGCTGCTCTCGCTCTTCCCTTTGATTTTTGGTCATGGTGTTTATCATAGAAATAGCAAACAAACTGGACAACCCTTAAACCTTCTCTAGAGTTGATATTTCTAGAAATCTGTAGAGTTCTCAACTAAAATACACAGTAGGGTAAAAGAGAAACTCCAAGTCTGGCCAGGTATGGTGGCACATGCCTGCCATCCCAAGACTCGGGGTGCAGATGTAGGAAGGTCTTGAATTTAAAGCCAGCCTGCACCACACAGCCAGAACCAGTCTCAAAGCAAAAGAAAATGGAGCCAGGCATGCTGAGTCACATCCACAATAGTGCGGGGGGGGGGGGGGGGGGGGGGGGGGGGGGGGGGGGAGTCAGAGTCAGGAGGATTAGGAGCTCAAGGCCATCCTTGGCTAAATAGCAAGTAGGAGGCCAGCCTGGGCAATATGACATCTTGTCTTTAAGCAAAAACAAAGACCAGACAAACACAAAAGAAACCCAAAGGCTAAAGGGAGAGGAAGAAGATGGAAAAATAATCCTAAACACAAAGCAGAGATGGATGGAAAGGTTGGAGTTTGCAGAGATGTGTTGTCTTGGAAACTGCTCTGCAAAGTGTTGTCATGGAAACTGCAGGACCATGTGTTGTCATGGAAACCACAGTAAGACTCCTATTAAGAATGCTTTAGAACTATTTTTAAATCCTCTGGCAATCAGGGGACTTCTTACTGTGATATCAGGCAGGCAATTGATTTCACTAAACACGTGTGTGTTCATAAACACATGCACATTAAATTTTTCTATATTCTTATAAATTTTTTCTACATGAACATAATTTATTTATCTTTTTTTTTTTTATTGAGACAGAATCTCACAAAGCCTAGGCTGGCCTCAAATTTGAAATGTATCTAAGGGTGATCTTGAACTCTTAATCCACCTGTCAAGGGATTACAGGTGTACATCACCACCCTGGCTAATTTGTTGATTGATTTTTGAGACAGAATTGTTATATAACCCCCCGATAGGCCTGGTCCTTAATTTACATTTTCTCCTTGACAATCCTTGGATTTTCTGGGATCCTCTTGCTGGGATAACAGATATGCACCATTATGCATGGCTTTAAATATATATTTTTATTTTATTTATTTACATTTATAGTCTCCCTTTATTATTATTATTTTTTTCAACACAAGGCTTTTCTATGTAGTCCTGGCTGTTCTAGAACTCACTATGTAGATCAGGCTGGCCTTGAACTCAGAGATCCTACATTCACAATTTTTATTTTATGTGTATAATTGTTTACCTGCATGTATGAATGTGTGCCATGTGTGCACTTGGTAACCAAGGTGATCAGAAGAAGGAGTCATATTCCTTGGAGCTGGACTTACAGATGATAGTGAATTAGTTACTCTGTGACTTCTGGGAATGGAACCTGGGTCCTGTGCAAGAGCAGATAGTACTTACATTCATTGAGCTGTCACACAAGTCTGAGAGTCTCACTATCTAGCATTGGCTGGCTTGGAACTCACAGAGTTTCACCTGCCTCTGCTTCCTAAGTGCTGGGGGATTAAAGGTGTGAGCCACCACACCTGGCCATAAACACATTTTAATTTTTCTCTCTTAAATATGATTATCTGTTAAGTATGAAATTCATCATAAGACTGTGTATGTGTGTACATAATATTGGTTCTTTTTTTTATGTACATAGTGTTCTGCCTGCATGTATTTCTGCAGCCGGAAGAGGACACCAGATTTTGTTACAGATGGTTGTGAGCCATCATGTGGTTGCTGGGGAACTGAACTCAGAACCTCTGGAAGAATAGCCTGTGCTCTTAACCTCTGAGCCATCTCTCCAGCCCAATATTGGTTTGTTTTTCACCTAAAATATTTTTAGATCTCATTTTAATCAATTTTAAGGTATTCTTTTTTTTTTAGTTTTACATATTACAACCACATAGAATGACAAGTGAGTCAAGACTTCAGGATGCTGAGATGGCTCAGCAGGTAACAGTGTTTCCTGCATAATCCTGGGACCACCTAGAAGGAGAGAAGGAACTCCAGCAAACTGTCCTCTCACTTTCACACCTGTGCCTTGGCACATGCACACGTGCACTCTTACACACACATCATGCACACATACTCACAAATGGCGTCCATTTGAAATGCAGAGTTTTAAAAATATGACTTTCTTCAAGTCGCACATTTCATTGAAACAGTATAATTCAAATGCATCATTTTTGTGTTTGTGTTTTTGGAGGGCGATTTGTTTGCAGATGTGTGCTTTTGGTGGCCAGAGACAGGGTTTCATGACTATGTAGCCCTGGCTGTCCTGGAGCTCACTCTGTAGACTAGGCTGGCATTGAACTCACAGAGATCTGCCTGCCTCTGCCTCCTGCGTCCTAGGCTTAAAGGCACCACCACTGCCTGGCCTTTAGTTTCATTTTTGATGACGAAGTCTTCTAATTATTATTAGTCTATGGGGTAAATCTCAGTTTCTGGGATCACAGAAGCTTCTTCTTTGTAATTACATGTGATACAGTTGGTTAAATTCAAACCTGACCCTAGTCACCAGAACTTTCATCTAAAGCCATCTCAACTTTAGTGAACTTCATGAGATTTTCTTTCTCTTTATTTATTCAGCAGTGCTAGGATTCACCCCAGGGATTCTAAAGTGTTCTACTGCAGGCCTATACCAAGAGGTTTAAGTTGTTTATTTATCTTACGTGTTGTGGGTGTTTTGTCTGCCTGTGTATCTGCTCTCCACATGCCTGCAGTACCCACAGAGGCCAGAAGATGACGTCGGATTCCCAGAACTGCAATTACAGATAGCTGAATGAACAGCAATGTGGCTGACTGAATTAAACCTGGGTTCTCTACCAGAGCTGCCAGCGATAACCACTGAGCTATTTTTCAGCCTCGATTACTGATTACTTCGTATTCTAACAAAAACAAACACACACACACACACAAACCCATCCATATTAATAAATTAAAAATCATAAAAGTTGCCAGACATGGTGGCACAAGCCTTTAATACTAGCACCCAGAAAGTAGCGGCAGGTGGATCTCTGTGAGTTCCAGGACAGCCAGGGCTGCACAGTAGGATCATTTCTGGAGGATGATGGTGAGATGTGTGTGTGTGGTATGTAGGGGTGTGTATGTGTGTGTGTAAATTTAAAGAAAAAAAAATAGTCGGTGGTGGAGAAAAAAGCCCTGAAGGGATGTAGGATACAGACACCAAACCCTCCCCACCCACCGCCCCGACATCTGAATAGTTGCAGTGGCCATATCTTTGTCCATCTTTCTTATTAAACCCAACTGCAAAGCCCAAAGCAGGCAATGATGCTTAGCAACCAGTGGCCGGTTGCCATGGAGACCGACGGGGATGCAGATCTGAGGACCTTGGGCAGGAAGCAAGTGCGCATGAGCGCTCTTCAATGCAGCTTGGTAGAGCTCAGGGGATCAAGGCCGTGTGACCCGTGCAGCTTGGAGCTGGAGACGGGCATAGGCACAACTTTCTGGCTTTTTGGGGCCGGGGCTGAGGCCTGTGCTCAGGAAATAACTGCGCTCCAGCTTCCTGTCCTTGGCCTGCCTGAACTGTCATAAGCCAGAATATCCCTGTGAACTTGCGGAGATCCAAGCTCCAGAAAGGGGCCAAGGCCGATTGCACCATATTCAGGACACGTGAGCACTAGGGGCCCAGGATAGGGAGGAGGATCTTGGGAGGTGTGGGGAGTGGGGAGAAGAAGGCCCACGGTAGAGGAGCCGGGAGATCTATGCATTTGGCCATCTTCTCACGTCTTGTCACCTTGCAAGATTCATATTTGGGGACCTCACCTCCACCCACATAGATTCTTTGTTCCATGCACAGGTAGAGCAGGAAGATGTCGGAACCCGTGGCTATGAGCCTGCTGGAGGACTGGTGCAGAGGCATGGAACTGGACATCCATAGGTCCCTGTTGGTCACTGGTATCCCTGAATATTGCAGCCATGCAGAAATCGAGGAGACCTTAAATGGGATTCTTTTGCCACTGGGAACATACCATGTGCGCAACAAAATATTTTTGCGGCAAGAGAACGTCAAGGCTGCGCTCGTGGAGGTCAGCGAGGGTGTGAATCTGAGTTCTATACCCCGCGAGTTCCCAGGGAGGGGTGGTGTCTGGAAAGTGGTCTGTAGAGACCCCACCCAGGACGCTGAGTTTTTAAAAAATCTGAATGAATTTCTAGATACTGAAGGGCGCACTTGGGAGGATGTGGTGCGCCTCTTGAGGCTTAACCGCCACCCATCATTCCCGAACCCAAACCAGCCTCCACCGAACTGGGCAGAAGCCATGGGGCTGCTCCTGGGCGCGGTGGTCCAGGTTATCTTCCACGTGGATGCTGAAATGCGTAATCGGGAGGAAGAAGCCCGGGCTGAGGAGGCTGCTGAGGCTGAGTTGATGGCGACTTGGGCTTCAACAGCGAGAAGGAGGGTAAAGAAGGAACCAGTAGAGCTGGGCTCGGCTTTCAAGATGGAGGATCGAAACTACTGGAAGAATACGGAGGACCGTGGAGACCCTCCAAAATCTCTGGTTCGCAGGGCTGGAGGTAAGATTCGCTCCAGAAGAAGGAAGCAGAAAAAAAATCCTAAGCAAGAACCAATATGCTGGAGAAAACCTCAAGGCAACAATTACAACAATAAGGTGTATTTGGAAGGCGCAGAAGCTGCTTCTGCCCAAAGTTCAGAGATCCCAGAGTCTGTCAAGATCAACAAGATCTCCTCCTTTGTGAAGCAGGAGGAGACGGTTTGGAAGAAGAAACGAGTATGGAAGGATCCCAACGATCTTCCTCGGAGTAAGCTGCCCACAGCAGAGAGCCCTGAGAATCTGGAGGACTCAGATCAAGATGGTGGTCCTGAGAACCCCCCGAAGAAGAAAGTCATGACCTGGACCTCAAACAAAATTCTTACCCCCATGAGGAAGAAGAAGAAGATGAGCTTGGGATCTCTCTCTTATGTTCTGGTTGATTCTGAAGCCACCAAGAACAAGCCAGTGATTCCCAAAAAAGGGCTTGGTTCTCGGAGGGCCCTGTCAGCTCAAAGGTCTCCCCAGGGGCCCCAGCCCTCTGACCTACCTTCTTCAACATCCAGAGCTCGGAAGGTAAAGCCAGGAGGCTTTCCTCGAGTCGCCAAAGGTGAGTGGATATAGAAATGACTTAGTTAAATTGGGGATGCTGTAGGAAGCAGAGGGGCTCATAGGATCCCAGTGCAGTGCATTAGGGGAAGCGATTGACACCCTCCCAGGTGAGGGTTAGTGAATAAGAGCCTGGGCTTCCTTTCTTGGGCCCTTGCTAGGTCTCATTGGGTCACTATCAATCCATGACCCTCTCACCCATTTCCTCTCATAACAGTGTAATGGTTTTAGGGCTGGACATCATCGTACATACTTGTAATCCCAACACTTGGGAAACTGAAGCAGAAGGTTCAGAAATCAGCCCGGGCTACATAAAAATTTATGATTTGAGATTCTGTTGTTTGTCAGGGCTCTAAGGCTGATGTTTCTAAGGCTTGGCTGGCTAAGTGGGGGTGGAGGTGGTCATGGACTCAGGAGGTTTCTAGGTAGTAAACATTTAATTTTGCCTGTCTCTTCCTGGCCTGTTCTGATTTATCTACAGATTCCAGAAAGCTATGATTTGGGAAAGCCTGTATCCAATGAGATGGAAGAGCATCAGAAAGAAGTTTTAAGTTGGAAGCAATCTTTTTTCTTTGTGATTGAATGAAATGTGACTTTGGACTATTTGGAGGCCTGTTATATGTGTGCATGTCTGACCCACACAGGTAACAGATGTATGGCCTTAGAAGGTAGGGATTGTTGGGAGAGTACTCTCTTTTCCTCAGTTGGATCTTGCTTCTTCTTCTTTTTTTTTTTTTTTTAACCTCTGCTCACCCCCAAAGGCAAAGGAAATGATAAGAAACTTTGGGAAATTCTAGAACATTCTTTCCCCTTTACTCACAATAGGGCTGGCTCATGGTTATGCTTACCCACATTGAGCTTTTATTTCCTCTACCCCTGCTTTTTCTTCTGGAGGCCCAGTCTGCCTGCAGAGCCTGAAGTCCAGGAGGGCAGGGTGGCTGTTTTGCCCCTTGTGATGTAAGCATTTGGTAAGTCAAACCTTGCTCTTTGAAGCTTGCTTTGTGCATTCTTCAACAACCTAACCAGAAGTCGGTTTGGCCCCAAGAGTTACTTCTGGAAAAATATCTGCTTGTCCTTGAATTCTTTAGATGTCAGAGTCTTTAATAAAGAAAACCAAGGGCCTGGGAGATGGCTCAGTGGGTAAGAGGGCTTGCAGTAGACATAAAGACCTGAGTTCTAATCCTTAGGTCTCATATAAAAAGGCCAGGCATGGCTGCCTGTGCCTGTAACACTAGCATCCAGCGTTGGAGACAGGTAGATCCTAAGGACTTGTTGGACAGCCAACCTATCTAAAATGGTGAGCTTCTAGGCTGGGAAAGCCACCAGCAAGGGGCTAGGGATGTGGCTCAGTGGTAGAGCCCTGCTTAGAATCCCCTAGTGGAGGGGCTGGGGGTGTGGCTCAGTGGTAGAGCCCCTGCCTAGAATCCCCCAGTGAGGGGCTGGGGTGTGGCTCAGTGGTAGAGCCCTACTTAGAATCCCCTAGTGGAGGGGCTGGGGTGTGGCTCAGTGGTAGAGCCCCTGCCTAGAATCCTCCAGTGAGGGGCTGGGTGTGGCTTAATGGTAGAGCCCCTGCCTAACATATGCAAGGTTCTGGGTTCTATCTCCAGAATCAGTACAAAACAAAATGGAATAAAAATGGCACTTTAGTCCCCAGATGGGATGATGCCCTCTCAGAACATCTGTGGGAGGAGAGGAGAGGTTGGTAGAGAAAAATCAGTTTTTAGCACTAATTCTATTAACCTCTCTGAGACCCCTATCTTTGAGGCTTAAGTCAGCTGCTCACATTATAGTAAGAAGGGGGAAAAAGATCTCTTTTCAATTTTTTTTTAAATGGGCTGATTTCTGCCCTCTGGATTTAGTGCCATTAAATTCGACCATGCTGCCATGTCCCATTCTGTGTGCACGTATAGGAGAGAAGATGGCATCTCCATCATCTGTAGTTTCTAAACCAAATCCTGGGGACTCTCTTTTTCATGTTTAGAAGCATGAAAGAGAGGTTGGAGGTATGCCTGAGTCCCTGGGTTCGATTCCCAGCACCCACATTATGGAAAGAGAGAAGCAACCCCTGAGTTCTCCTCTGACCTCCACAATCATTCCATGGCATGAGCATGCCCCCAGTAAATAAATATAATCAAAACATTAATGCTAGAAAGAAGGAGGTGTGGTCACACCTAGCTGTAATCCTGGCACATGGAGGCTGAGGCAGGAGAATTACTATGAGATCAAGCTTGGGCTCCAGAGTAAGACCCTGCCTCAAAATAAATAAGTAAATAAAAACATTTTTTAAAGTATATTAAAAAAAATGACAGCTCAACTGTGTTGCAAACCAAAAGACTGGAACATTTCCTTGTGTGTATAGGATAACTGTAACTAACTAGTCATTGGCACTGTGCTTTGTATATAATTGTATTTTTCTGTGTATGTGTGTCCATGTGTGCACGTATATGGAGGCAGAAGATCACCTTGGGTGTCATTCCTCAGCCACCATCTACCTTTTTATGAGACACAGTCTCTCACTGTCCAGAAACTAGCTTGTAGTCTAAAGCCAGGGAGTGGACCCCAGGGATCCATCCTCCTGTCTGCCTCCTCAGCACTGGGGATAGCCTGTGCTACCATGTTGACCTTCCCCCCAACACACACACAGGTTCTGGGGATCAAACTCAGATCCTCCCTCTTGCAACATAGTTTCCTAGCTGAAGTCTCATCCCCCTCCCTCCCCCCATTAAGTTTCCTGTAGATGAGAACTTGGAGGAGAAAGGTCGGAAGGGAGTGGAAGGGATTTGTTCCCTGCATGTAACACAACATCCAAAGTGAGGCTGAGTCTGAGTGTTTCCCCTTCCCGTTCATCTGTGATTGACAGCAGGGCCACTTGCTAATTCTGGGCTAACCTGGTACACATCTCGATGTCCGTGCCTTTGTGAATTGTCAAGCTCTTTCCGTTGCTTCAGTTTTCTTGATCCAGAAATTGTGATCAGTTGTTAGTCAGTGAATCAGTCAACTGCTGGACACATTTCTTGTGTTAATCCTTGAGATACCTTCATTGAAATAGCATAGCGATACAACCATCAATGAATGTAAATGTGCCAATGTAAAATAAAGTTGTGCAAATGAATTCCTTGTGTAGTCTGTCTTGCTGGAGAAGGGTACATGGACTATGATGCCTGGAGGACAATTTACCCTGCTAAGCAGTAAGAGAGCCACTGGACAATTGTTAATTTCTCCTCAGAGAAGAAGCTATTTGTTCTTGGTTGTTTTGGCCTGTCATCCCCATCCCCAATGACCTTATGGTTCTAGAATAGGTAATAAGTGATATTAAATGATCTGAAAGTACTAGTTTAGTTACTTATCTTTTGGTACTAAGGATTAAATCTAGAGCCTCACACTACTGTTGAGCCAAGTCCTCAGCCCCTCACTGGGGGATTCTAGGCAGGGGCTCTACCACTGAGCCACACCCCAGCCCCTCACTGGGGGATTCTAGGCAGGGGCTCTATCACTGAGCCACACCCTAGTCCCTCACTGGGGATTCTAGGCAGGGGCTCTACCACTGAGCCACACCCCAGCCCCTCACCGGGGGATTCTAGGCAGGGGCTCTACCACTGAGCCACATCCCAGCCCCTCACTGGGGGATTCTAGGCAGGGAGCTCTATTACTGAACCACACAACCAATGCTCTATGTTTTATTTGCAAGCTAGGTTTCAGTGTGCTCAATGTAGCTCAGGCTGACTTTGAACTTGTGACCTTCCTGCTTAAGTCTGCCAAGTCGATGGAATTATAGACCTGTAACACCAGGCCTCGTTGATGCCAGCTTATTATTATAAAAGTATCTGGAAAGAGAGAATTCTTTCTTCCCTCCATACCCCTTGGCAGAGGCAGAAGGCTTTTAAACAAGCCTATAATATGTGCCCGTGTGTGTGGTGTATGTGCATGGAAACATATGCCAGCGTACTCCAGAGTGGTCAGAGGACGGCTCTGTGGGACCAGTTTTCCCTCTCCATGTTTACATGGGTTTCTGTGATCTAAGGCAGGTCATCTGGCTTTTGAGGAAAGCACCCTTAATCTGTTGAGCCATTCTACATGTCCCAAGACAGAATTTTTTTCTTTTTCAAAGGGAGAAAGTCTTTTTAGAGAGTTTGTGTATAGAGGTGCAGAGTCTTAGTTTTGGCCAGCCTGGAATTTACAGAGATCCACCTACCTCTGCTTTCTCAAGTGCTGGGATTAATGATATGAACTACCATGTTCAGCCTTAGAAGTCTTTAGCTGGGTGGTAAAGGTGCACATGCCTTTAATCCCAGTACTTGGGAGGCAGAGACAGGCAGATCTTGTGAGTTTGAAGCCAGCCTGGCCTACAGTGAGTTCTAGGACAGCCAGAGCTGTTACACAGAGGAAACCCTATCTTGGAAAACCAAAAAGCAAACAAACATCAAATCCTTTAATTAAAAAATTTCTCCTGCTTAAGGTCCCCATGCTAAGGATTCCTGAATTAAGGTGGCCTCCACACCGGAGTCACCTGCATTCTCCATTAAAATGCTATTTTGTGGCCTCAATTGTGAAATTAGCATTTCTTGGAATTGTGCCTTGGAAATAGCATGGTGGATAATTGTTTACATATTATTATGTGTACATGAATCTCTCTCTACAAGCTAATATGATGCACCGTGTGTGTGTGTGTGTGTGTGTGTGTGTGTGTGTGTGTGTGTGCATGCTTGTGACCTACATGCATACACATTCATGTGGAATGCACTTTAGTGTGTGTGGATACATGTTCATGTGGGATGTTTCTGTGTATGAACTCATGTGTGTGCATGTTGGTCAGAGGCTGATATTAGATGGTTTCCTCAAATGGACCTCCATTTTAGTTTTTGTAATAAGTTATTTCTACTGTATCTGAAGTTCACTTATTAGGTGAGGCTGGCCTTCCAGTGAGCTCTGGGGACCATCCTGTATTTGCCTCCCCAGCACTGCTACACGCTTTTTTTTGTTTTTTTTTTCAAGACAGGAGCCCTTGGTATCCTAGAACTTGCTCTGTAGACCAGGCTGGACTGGAACTCAGAGATCTGCCTGCCTCTGACTCCCGAGTGCTGGGATTAAAGGTATGTACCACCATCACCTGTCTTTTTTTTTTTTTACATATTTATTTTTATTTTATGTAAATTGGTGTTTTGCCTGCATGTATAACTGTGTATGGGTGTCAGATCTTGGAATTACAGTTGTTAGCTGCCATGTGGGTGCTGGGAATCGAACTCAGGTCCTCCGGAAGAACAGTCAGTGCTCTTAACCACTGAGCCATCTCTACAGCCCACCATCACCTGTCTCGCTGGGCCTGGGTTCTTATGTGGGTGCTGGAGATTTGAATTCAGCTCCTCATGCCTGCAGGGAAAGTTTTTTACTGGCTGATGCCCAGAATTTGAGTCTTTACAATCCTCTGGGTGTTGCAGGGTCCTGGCAAGCACCCCTTGGGGGAGGAGGTGAGTAGGCTCAGAGAACAATGGCTCAGACTCTGGGAGCTAGTTGAAACAAGCAAGCTCAATTTTTTTTTTTTTTTTTTTTTTTTTTTTTAAGGAAGGGGCAAGCCTTATATACCCTCCACCCAGTAAGGGGGGAGGGCTGTGCTTTGCTGGAATGTGTTTCTGTGACATGGTCATCTCTCACTGGTCCAGGTCGTCTCACAGCAGGACTCTGCCTCTGTTGCCAACACCCCCAGGCAGACCCCAGGCTGGCTTATGAGGAAATGCCATGAGCACATGCTTTAAGGCACCAGTGGTAACCAGTTTGAACTGGCTGAGGCCTGCTGTCCCTCAAACTCTTAGAAACCTCTAGGGTCTATACATTCCACATTTGGGGATTATGATTCACACAAGAGAGCTGTAAATGGATGGCTATGATTACAGAGAAATGGGGTCCAGAGGGTAAGGTTAGGTGGCTCTGAAATTGGAATATGGCGTGTCACAGAGCACAGAGACCTGCAAGCTGGACAGCAGCTGTTCTGAAGCACTGAGTGAGATCTGTCAGGTGACTTAAAAGCCATCTTTGGGCAAAGTCTTCAAAGAACTCTCATGGTGATCATCTGTTGGGGGTCCCATAAACTCAGTAGGAAAACTGAGAAAATCCAGTTGGGCCTTTTTGTGGGGAGGTCTGTGGTTGGGACCCAGGTGCAGGAGATACTATGAAGGCATTCAGAGCCAAACTGCCTGCCAGATAGAGCTGCTGGGCATCTATGGGACAGCCAAGAACAAAATGAGAGTCCTGGCCTTCCGGAGCTGGCCTGCTAGTTTGCTGAGAAATAGCAGAGTGAAGAAAATGTGTTGGGGAGGGAGCACAGAATTAGCTTCTGTTATCTCATTCTGTAGCCCAGGCTTGCCTGGACTTCTTTATGTAGCCTAGGCTGGCCTTGAATTCATTGAGATTCTTCTGCTTCAGGCTCCCAAGTGTTAGGATTAGAGGCATAAGCCACCATGACCTGCTCATATTTTTCAGTGCTGGAGTTTTGAACCTTGGATCCCCCATATGTTAGACAAGTATTTTAGTACTGAGCTAACCCCCTAGCCAATATCCCATCTTCACACCTTTTTGAGACAGGATCTCACTCACATAGCCCAGGATGGCCTTGAACTTATTATGTAGCCTAGAATGACCTTGAACTGTTGATTCTCTTGCCTCCAAGTGGTGAGATGATGAATGCTGGTTTATGAAGGCTGGGAATTGAACCCACAGCTTCACAAATGCCAGGCAAGCAGTATACCCACTCAGTTATAGCCCTAGCCCTGGTGGCAAAACCTAATCTTTTGTAATTAGCTCCATACCAAGGAGAAAAAGAAATGTTTAAACTCAAGTTAAATGTGTGGAGGTGTTAGGGAGAAGGTGAGAAGCACTTTCAGTTTTTACACACATACCCCACCTCCCATTACCACACATGGCAGCATGTAGGCAGGTTGGCTTGCTGCCATCTATCTTTAGAAACTATCTTCTGGGGCTGGAGAGATGGCGCAACAGTTAAGAGCATTGGCTGTTCTTCCGGAGGTCCTGGATTGGGTTTCCAGCACCCACATGGCTCAAAACCATCCAAAACTCCAGTTCTAGGACATCTGATGTTCTTTTCTGGCCTCCAAAGGCACTGTGTACGTGGAGCACACAGACATATCTGCAGACAAAACACTCATACACATAAACAAAAATTTAAAAATATTCACAAAGCCACACACCTGGGTCATGTGTGAAAGTCACATCTGCCCCTCACTGTCCCTTGAACAAATTCTGTGCATATCTCCCAAGAAGTCATTTCGCTATTTGGCACATCACATCAGTTTTAGTTAGGATGGGTTTTGCCTTCAAAGGTCAGTTTTTAAAATTCCATCTTGAGGGGCTGGAGAGATGGCTCAGAGGTTAGGAGCACTGACAGTTCTTCCAGAGGACCTGAGTTCAATTCCCAGCAAAACCACATGGTGGCTCACAACCATCTATGATGAGGTCTGGTGCCCTCTTCTGTAAAACTGTATGCATAATAAATAAATAAATCTTTAAAAAAAAAATTCCATCTTGAGCTTTATGATCTGCTCTGGTAAAGCACCAGTTTGAAAAGCCAGGGAGCTTCAGGGTCGACAGATCATGTCATTTGTGAGTGAAACAAAGTAAGGGTGAAATGTAGGGGGGCATGCTTGCAGATGTTGTTGGAATGTTCTAGAACAGTGGCAAATATGTAACCAATGTCAGCAATGATAGGCCATTTCCATGCTCCGGCAGAGCTCCCATGTCTTTCCTCTGCTCTTTAATCTTCCGTAAGAAGTGTGAGTACTTACAGAATGTTCCAGATTAAGTCTGAAGATAAAATTTCCTACCATTACTTTCTCAAGACTGTGTGGACTTAGCTGAGATTTTTTTTTTTTAATTAATGCAAAGTAAACTGTTTCTAAAACGGTCAACAGGGAAAAATTGTGTGTGTGTGTGTGTGTGTGTGTGTGTGTGTGTGTGTGTGTGTGTGTGTTATCTGAACTAAATGACCGGAAAAGAAAGAGGTAGGAGAAGGGGACCATGAGGTCCACCCCTAGCTAAGGAGATATTGGCAATGATGGTTGCTGGGGAGAGAACATGGCCACTGCTAAGTATTACTATGGGTTATATTAATTAGTCTATTAATTCAGCTCAGCAAAATTAAGGGTGGAGTTAGATGCAGGCTCAAGAACAATTTATTAAGAGCCTAAAAGAAGGGCTGGAGAGGTCCAGAGTTCAGTTCCCAGCAATCACTCACATGGTGGCTCACACCATCTGTAATGAGATCTGGCGCCCTCTTCTGGCCTGCAGGCATACATGTAAGCAATCTTGAACCTGAGTGGGAGAACTGAGTCAAGGATAGCATAGAGGGCAGTCACTTAGTGGCTAGCAGTCGCTCGGCAGAGAGAGGATTTTTACAAAGAAAAGTAAGTAAGCCCACAGTGCCAGAGAGTTTATCTTATTTTATTTTTTGAGACAGAGTCTTACTACCAAAGGCCAGCCTTTAAATACACAATGAACTACAGCATGAAAAAGCAGCCCAAGACCATCAACAGAGAGATGGTTAAACAAACCAGAGCCTTGCATAGGGAATGGAACCCTTGGATAACAAAAAGAAACCGGAGAGAGATGACTCAGTGGGTAAGAGCATTGGCTGTTTTACGGAATACTTGGGTTTGATTCCCAGCACCCACAAGACAGCTCACAACTGTCTATAGCTACAGTTTTACACCCTTTTCTGGCCTCTGAGTACGTATGTGGGACACACACACTTATGCACAGGCAAAACACCCATAGACATAAAACAATAGAAATAAATTAAAACAATAATAGTAATAAAACAAGCCTACTGGGTGTTGTGGCCCATGCACTTATTTATTTATTTATTTATTTATTAACATTTTATTTTTATTTCATGTGAATTGGTATTTTGCCTGCATGTATAACTGGGTAAGGGTGTCAGATCTTGGAATTACAGACAGTTGTTAGCTGCCATGTGGATGCTGGGAATTGAACTCAGGTCCTCTGGAAGAACAGTCAGTGCCCTTAACTGCTGAGCCATCTCTCCAGTCCCAGCCCATGCCTTTAATCCTGGCACTAGGAGGCAAAAGAAAGAGGACCTCTGTGAATTCCAGGTCAGCCTGGTCTGCTGATAGGTGATTACTTATTGAACCATCTGGTCCGCTCCAAACATTATACTTTAAATAAATAAATAAATAAATAAATAAATAAATAAATAAATAAATAAATAAATAAAAGTTAATGCCCTTCTTCTAGTGCCATTCACACATGTAGGAGACATTCAATCTATTAAACTTCAGATTAGAAGACTTAATGCTTCACGTTAAACACTTCATCATCAGGTTAGGGAATCACACACAAAAAAATAAAAGTTAAAAAGAAATAAGACCAGGCTAGACAGTTCAGTGGGTACTGGCCACCAAGATTAGATGACCAAGTTCAATGAGGACCCAGCTTGCTGGAAGGAGAGAACTGTCTCCTGAAAGTTGACCTATAACCTCTGAATGCCTCAGCCCCCTACACACATGTGCTCACAAATAAATGACTAAATAAATACCAAGCTACAGTCATCAATATGGCTAAGGTAACCAAATTTTCCTGTAGTTCCTAAATTGTTTCCCAACACATTTGAGTGAGTTTTTTGTTTATATGTTTTTGTTTTTCTGGACAAGGTTGCTCTGTGTAACAGTGTTGGCTTTCCTGGAACTCACTTTGTAAACCAGGCTGGACTAGAACTCACTGAGACCCATCTGCCTCTACTTCCCAAGTGCTGGGGTCAAAGGTGTAAGCTACCACCTCCAGGCCATGAGCAGATATTTGGCCTCCCTACAAAGTGTCCTTATCTTGGAACATCTTCTCTGCCTGAGATTTGGCTATTGTAAAAAGTTCACTTCACTGTAGGTGCATCTATAACTAAAAAACCCTGCGGAGTATTTCTGTAAAGCACATACCTCATCAAGCTTCATTCCTCCACCCAGTGGCCTTGGAAAAGCTTTGGTCCCATAAAAATAAGTGAATGAGTAATAGATTGGGCTCACACACCTAGGGCAGCATCTGATGGAGGCCACTTAGGACTTTCCCATCCAGGCTGGGTTGACTGTGTGAACAGTTTCTGCTTTTTCAAGTCTTTAAAGTCCTAGCTCCTTTATTTATTATTATTATTATTATTATTATTATTATTATTATTATTATATTGTGTGTGTGTGTGTGTGTGTGTGTGTGTGTGTGTGTGAGAGAGAGAGAGAGAGAGAGAGAGAGAGAGAGAGAGAGATTGTGTGCCATTGTGTGAGCATAGAGATTCAGAGGACAAGGAGATGGCTCACTCTCTCCACCAGTGAATCTGGGGTTTGAGCACTCGGGTTATCAGGCCAAGGTAGCCGCTATCCTTACCCACTGGGCCACCGCCTCACCTCAGTGTTGTTTTTTTTTAATTGCAAACTGTCCATTTCCTGAGTCCAGTTCCAGGATTATCCACAGAAGGACAAGACAAGCTCCTGTAGATCTGAGTGACTTAGCTGGTTAAGGCTCTTGTCTCCAAGTCTGACCATCTTCGTTTCCTGGAACCCGTGAGGTGGAAGAAGAGGGCACCCCTCCACACAAGTTGTCCTGACCTTCACATCCATAAGCACACACAGGCATACAAATTCATACACAATAGGGCTGGAGAGATGGCTCAGGAGTTAGGAGCACTGACTGCTCTTCCAGAGGACCCTGGTTGAAGTCCTAGCACCCACATGGCAGCTCACAAATTCACACACAATAATAAATAAAAATATTTGCTGGGTATGGTAACAAGTACCTTTAATTCCAGTACTCAGAAGGCAAAGGCAGGCCAGATCTCCGCCTCAAACAAAAATTATTACTTTTAAAAATATAAGTTGAGGGCTGGAGAGATAGCTCCGAGGTTAAGAGCATGGACTGCTCTTCCAGAGGTCCCGAGTTCAATTCCCAGCAATTACTTGACAATATACAACTGTCTGTAACTCATCTATAATGCATTTCAGTGCCTTCTTCTGGCCTGCATTGCTGGAGTACATGCAGGCAGAACACTGTATACATAATAAGTAAATAAATTTTAAATAAAAATAAAAATAAAAGTTGGCTGTCTTGGAACACTCTATGTAGACCAGGCTGGCCTCGAACTCACAGAGATCTGCCTGCCCCTGCCTCCACAACACTAACATCAAAGGCATGCAGCACAATGCCCAGATATTATTATTTTGTTTCTGTCTGGAGGCAGTCTCAGTATGTAGCACAAGCTGACCTTGAACTTGCAACAATCCTCCAGCCCCAGCCTCCTGAAGATTACATGTGTGAGCCATGACATCCATTTACATTTTAACCCATTTGTACATTTTAATGATAATAAATGATCAGTGGACTGGTGCAATGGCTCAGTGGATACAGCTGCCTGGTGCCAAGCCTGATTACCTGGGTTTGACTCCCAGGACACACACAGTGGAAGGAGAGAACGGACTTCCTCAGGATGCCCTCTCATGGCCATACTTGTGCCTCAGTGTGTGCTGCCTACATAAATAAATAAAATGTAAAAATTGAATGATTAGATTGAAGTGCAGTGGTGTCCAATGTTCTATGTTGCACAGGTTGTTCAAAGAAGAAGAAGAATCACTCAAGAATGAAATGTTAGGTTCTCTGACAGCAGGGAGAAACACTCTTTGTGAACTGAACCGGGGCTGGAGAGATGGCTCAGAGGTTAAGAGCACTGACTGTTCTGCCAAAGGTCCTGAGTTCGATTCCCAGCAACCATATGGTGGCTCACAACCATCTATAATGACATCTAGTACTCTCTTCTGTATACTGTGAACTGAACCTCGACCCTCCGTTCAGAAACATATTTATTGATTGTACACAAAGGTCGAGTTTGAGGTATGTGGTGATGTGTGTGATATGTGCTGTTCCTCACACCAAAGCCCCTTTGATCTATTCTGTATGTTCTCTGAAGGAAATCATCACACCCTCCAACCTTTAGTCCTCACTGGGAACTGTTTGCAGTACTCAGGGATCCAAGACCTCCAGCTGTGCCCGGATAGTCTTGTAACCACAGCCATGCAATGGATGGAAAAACATCCCCAGCAAAACAACTCTATAAATCATGGAAAACAAGCTCTACATGATTTCCCCAAGGTCTAGGGACCTTCAACAAACACTAATACATTCTATTCTTACCCTAGATACAACCAGAAACAACCGTTACATTGTTTACCCTAGATCCAGTGACTCTACCAGATTGCCATTACACAGTAGCACATTACTTGAGAGGCTGAGGCAGGAGGATCTTCTTGTGCACCAGAGGCCAGCATGTGTTCCATAGTGAGACACTGTTTTTTAATTTTTATTTATTTACTTATTTAATGTGTGTAGATGTGTCATCTACATGTATTTCTGTGCATGCCTGGTGGCTCTGGAGGCCAGAAAAGGGCACTGAATCTCCTGGATTGGAGTTACAGATGGTTGTGAGTGCCATGTGTGTTCTGGGAACTGAACCCAGCTATTCTGCTAGAGCAGCCAGTGCTCTGAACTGCTGGGTTATTTCTCTAGCCCTAAGACCTTGTCTTTAAAAAGAAAAAAATTCATAACTTTTCTTCAGTACCGACCGTCCTTTCTTGCTCCAGTGTTTGGACAAGTGCTGATTCTAGCCTGGCCCCACAGATCCTGAAGAATTCAAGAGTGGCATGGTGAGGAACTAAAATAAAAAAATATGGATTCCTGAGTAGAAGTACACAATCTCCTCTCATTTACAAGGGAAATCACCCTGGCTGAGGCACTTCCAACCCTCCAACACAGCAAGCCCGGTGTTCACACCATCTGCACAATGTGATGCTGCTCTTCTATCACTGAGGGTGAGGACATCCTTGGCAGGTCCTGTGTCCATTCTTGGACAGAGAGAAATGTCCGTCATGTGGAAGCTGCTGGCTTAGGCAGCCTCACAGGCAAGGATCGATCTGTGTGTGTGTGTGTGTGTGTGTGTGTGTGTGTGTGTTTGGGGAGGATGTCCTGGCCAGGCCCTCTATGTTTTATTTCATGACAGATATACAGGAAATCACATAAAAGACATGTTTTTTAACTTTTTTTTAATTTAATTATTTGCCTTGGTGTTTGACTGGAACTACAGACAGTTGTGAGCTGCCATGTGGGTGCTGGGAATCGAACCCGGGTCCTCTGGAAGAGCATAGGGTGCTCTTAACCGCTGAGCCATCTCTCCAGCCCCAAAAGACATGTTTTTATGTTAGACCTGGAGAAAGAGGAGAAAAAGTAAAAGACTCTCCGGTGGCTGTGACATATAATGTAGTCTTGGCTTCTAACACATTTTATTTTTAGGTCATGTGGTTCAGTCTTTGTTCTAAAAGAAGCCGTATAAAGACAAACACAAGAAGTGGCCCTTAAACTCATTGCCAAAATAGCACATGGAGATGTTTTAAAATAAGAAACATTAGACATTTGAACAGTACAGACAGAACTGAAATTACAGAGTGTTCCCTCTGCTTGTCCCTTATACACCTTCAAAGCCAGTGACCACAAGGGGTTCTTATTTTTCCTTCCAAGAGAGAAAAATACCTATGCATATACCAGCATGCATCTGTGTGTGTGTGTGTGTATACATATATATATATATATGCATGCATTGCATATATGCATGTCTGCATCTAGGTAGCTATATATGTTTGGGTGTATTATGTAGTGTAAATATGTTTGTTTTCATGTTTCTGTCTATGTGTGCTTATGCATATGTGAATAATAATGACTTACATAAAATAATGAAAAATTAAATATAGTTCTTTTCTTTTTTTTATATGTATCTATGATGCTGAGGTTAGAACTCTGGGCCTCCTGCAAGCTAGATAAATAAATGTTTTATCACTTAGCCACATCCTGGCCTTCCCTAGAGAATTCTAGGCAGGTGCCCTAAACACTTTGTTATGCCCCCAGCCCCTCACTGGGGGATTCTAGGCAGGGGCTCTACCACTGAGCCACACCCCAGCCCCTCATTGGGGATTCTAGGCAGGGCTCTACCACTGAACCACACCCCCAGCCCCTCACTAGGGGATTCTAGGCAGGGACTCTACCACTGAGCCATATCCCAGCCCCTCACTGGGGGATTCTAGGCAGGGGCTCTACCCCCACTGATGTTGTCTTCTTCAGGTTGCATGTGTAGCACTCACAATGCTGCCTGGAACATAGCTGATTTCTACTAAATATTTGTTCAATACACACATAATTTATCTCCATTTTGAAGATGACTACTGTTGTAATAGGCTTCTGGCCCAGACTTTCTGGGCCTGGACTAGAAGTTTGACCTCAGTCTGGCAGTCCAACAGATCCACAGAGACACACAGACGCTTTTATTAATTTTACACTGATTGACCCAGGGCCCAGTCATATAGCTTGCTAACTCCTTCATCTGAATTTAACCCATCTTGTTCAGCCATGAGGCTCAGTACCTTTTCTCAGAGCATTTCCTCTGCGTCTCCTGGCAGCTCCAGCAACTCTATAGCATCTATGTCTGGCATTTGTCTCTGCTTAGAGATGTTCTCAAGTTTTCTTAGCCTGGTAGCCCCGCCCACAGTTCCTGTCTGCCTTTGGCCAACCAGCTTTTATTAAACCCATAGGTGGGACAAATATTTATAACATACCATAATCCCACTACAGACTACAGCTTTTGTTAACCAAGTACCACCCCCCAAGTGTACCAATCCCCATGGTCAGCTCTCTAGATGCGACTCTGCACCAACCTCTCATTACATTCACAGTTACTGCCTACTCACAGCTTAAGGAACTGAATTTAGGGGAAAACTTTATGGTCCAAATCTCTGCTGGTCACGTACCCATTGCTCTAACAAATAACCACAAGCTTATTGTCTTAAAGTGATGCATAGTTACTGTGTAACAATTCTGAAGCCTTACAACTATAATTTGCATCCGGTTGCTTCCCTTGGGGTTCACAGACTCATTCCCTGATTTTTCTGAGTGGCTCGACTCCCTTGCTCATTTCTCTTTCTCAAATTACTCAGAATTCTTGTCAAAGGGTAGGGGGGTGGGGGTGAGAGCATTCCCTCTCTGGGTCCGACCCTATCTTAATTACCTTTCTACTGCTGTGACAAAGCACCATGGCCAGGGTAACTTAAAGAAAGCATTTAATTGGGGGCTTGCTTACAGTTCCAGAGGACTGGTCCTTGACTATCATAGTGGGGGGCACCACAGCAGGCAGGTGGCCATGCTGCAGAGAGAGAGAGAGAGAGAGAGAGAGAGAGAGAGAGAGAGAGAGAAAACTAACTAGGAATGGCATGGGTTTTTGAAATCCCAAAACTTACCCTCAGTGACACACTTCTTCCAACAAGGCCATACCTCCTTATTCTTCCCAAACAGTTCCACCCACTGGGAACCAAACAGTCAAATATATGTGACTATGAGGGCCATCATCAAAACCAGCTTTCCTTTTCTCTTTTCTTTTTTCCCCTCCCCTCCCCTGCCGTCCCCTCCCACTCCTCCCCTCCCTCTCCTCCCCTGCCCCT